>PVKN010043094.1:0-10283 GCA_004027915.1 Capromys pilorides | reverse complement strand
TGATTTTAATTTGCCTAATTATCTTATGACAAGTGTCAAATTAAGATGACACTTAAAGATCCTTAGCATTAACTTAATGATGGAGAAGAGAGCTCAATAGGCACTTCCCAGGACGGTAATGAGATGCCATTTTCAGAGATTTTTCCAAGAAGATGTTTTGATTCATTAAAGTATTAAACAAAAAGCCCTCAAAAGCCTGGGACCCAAAATCAATGGAACAACATTAACATCACTTTTCATGCCTCACTTTGACACAACAGCATTAGACCTTTAAGTATGTTTAGTACTTTCCACTACTAATTAGTATTACATTTTGAGTTATTTTATCCTTCCACATAGAATTTTTGTTTTCTTGTTTTTGGAAGGGGCCTTTCAATACAGTGAGTAATTATACAATAAGGTATTTACTTTCATAAAGAAAGAAAGTAGCCTTGTAATAATCCAATCCTTTGTTTGAGATAGGTATTGAGTTCTATCCTAACTTAATTTTAGAAAAGTTTTAGTGAGGAGTTTCTTATCCTATAACTGTTCCTTTCTTACCATTACTGTGACATCTAAGTTAAATCCAAGGATTTTTCTTTCATCGTTGTTCTCTGTCTCCCGTATTAATGTCTACAAATGTTCTAGGCACGAGAATACCTTACTACTGAATTTGAGGTTGCGTACAGTTTCCTCTTCTTCATACCTATTTCCCCACCCATAGCAGCAAATGTATCTGCCCAGGTCTGCCCCTCTGCTCCCCCAGGATGCCATTTGCATTTGATTTTGGTGTACCTTAACCACACAGTACAGTGACATCCGAGAGCCCTTCTGCAGTGGGTGGTTTTGGTCTTTTTATACCTTTTTCTCAAAGTCGCTGATGTTTGTTCTTGTTCAGTGTGTAGCCTTGTAATGAGAGCCCATCAAATCCAGAGTGTCTGTTGTCCCTATTATAGATGAAATAGTGATGTAGAAAAACTAGTATTCTGAATGCTTTTCCATGTAGACTTACCTGGAATGTGAACACAACTCTTTGGTTTATAGCAAATGCTTAATTGTAGTCCTGAGTAGGTGCATTTCTGTCTGTCTCAATAAATTTTACTTTGTCTGCAATGTGTGAGTGTTTGCATTTTGTTATGTTGGATATGATCAGGCCATATTTTACACACAGTCACTGTAGAACAGCCTGGCAGCTGAAGGGATCTGCTGCCAAGACCCTTGGTCCAGACTGCCAACATATAGGTGACAGTCTTGCCATGCTGGGTGTCAGTCTTGCCCTGACTTATTCATGCCCTGTACCTACTCAGAGCCAAGCCACCTGACCTCTCTTTTAACTGCTTTGTCTCTTAGCCTTTAGCCTGAATAATCCTTATATTCACTAGATTTCATGTTGTTGTCCTATTTATTTTTACTTTTAGCATTGTAAACTGTGCTTATTTATTTGCTTTCTAGTTAGTCATACTCTGACTCCCCTTATGTGGGTGGGTAAGGATCTCTCACCTCTTTACCAAGATCCTGATTTCTCCTCCACCTGTGAATTGATACACCAGGTGCTTGTCAAATCACCAGGAAGCACCCAAATTGTGATATATAACTATTTCCTTCCACCTTTATCCACATTCAAGCCAGTTTGTCTAGGACATAATTATACCCCAAGTGAGTAATTTCACCATGGGCTGAAGTAGAAACTATGCTATGAATAATTTCATTCCTTTACTCCATGGATAAGATTTTATAGACAATTTATAGATTGACAGTTCAAGAAAAGATACATCATAAATCCACAGAGTAACATCAGGAGAACAATGGCCATTATCAAGCCTTCTAGGTAATAAAAGATCCTGTAAAGAATTAAGGGCATTCTGGACATATTCTGGATTCCTCTGAAATCACCTGAGTTTTTTAAAGAAAGCCCATATTTCTCCTCCAGCTCCTAAGGTCTACACAATGCCACCTTGACCTTTCCAAGTTGACACCAAAAGGAAGGGGAACATGGAGCTAGACCACCAACTTCATGTGACTGAGTAAACAGTCTTTAAGATGTTTGGATCTGAGATTATTTTGATAGCAAGATTCAAAAGAAAGAGGGTGACTTCAAAATTTTTCTGGTATTAAGACTTTTGTTATTAATTTATAGATTTGTAGATTCTTTTGGATGGATGAATGCCATTGTGGTCAGGAAAACCTTCAGTGCTAGGGTGTAAAAGTGAGTCAGACATTCTTGTCTGAAAAACCCTGTCTTCTTGAAAAAAGACATACATAATTATGACAATTTAGGTTCAAAGATATCATCACTGACACCATTCACCACTCAAGTCCCACTAAAGCTTGCCTTCCTCAGTTCCCTAGGTTTTCTCCTACCTCAGGTGTTCTGAATAGTGTGATGTTCAACCAGGTCTATTAATGTGCTCCTCAGGTCTGTGTCTTTCACTTTCTTTGCAGTTTTACAGACTTTCTCTGGACTGTCTTTTGCCTCTAGTTTTAAACATCTCCAGTTGGCAGAACCCTCAGTTTACACTCCCATTATAGTTTTTGACTCTTCTCCATTTGAATTTCCTAATGACACCTCAATTTCAAGCCTTAAGAAATCAAAATCATAGAATACATAGGGAATATGTCAATGATGGAGTCAGCAAGGCTTTTAAGGCCTTGCAAATATAAACCATAAAGGAGGAGATTGATAAATGTGTATCCGTAAAAATTAATAACACATCATAAACAAACTCAAGTAATAAAACAGAGGCTAAAAAAGATATTGATGACATAAAGCAGATGAAGGGTTAGGGTATAAAATATTTTTTAGAACTCCTACCAATCCATAAGAAAAAAATACAGTGCAACAGACTAGTCGATAAAAGATGAAAACAGGCACTTCATTGGAAGCACACTGTTATTTTTATTCATCTTATGATGCTTAGAAAGTTAACCACAGTAAGATTAGTAACTAATAACAAATAGAAACAATTATGACAATGCTATAAAAAAGTAATGGAAATGTTCTGCCTGTCTCTGTCTTCCTGTCTCTGTCTCTGTCTCCCTCTTTCCCTCTCTCCTCAGCTCTCTCAAAGGACCTTATTGTATTATATTCACCTCTCTTCTTGTGAAGTGATATGCCATGTCTGTGTAATTATATGAAGTGAGAAGACTGATTTTGGCATTGTCAGCCTGCTATCAACCTTCCAGTGATGTCAGCAGAAGGGTCATCCATTTCCAGTAATGTTAGCTCAAATCTCAGTGTTGATGGGTGGATTTCAGCAATGTCAATGGCTGAGTATCCTGATTATTGAAGGTTTTCTCATCCCTCAACACTGGGAAAACATTACATTGGATTTTTTTTAATTCAGAAAATTGTTACTGTAAATTTTGTAATTCCTTAGTGATCATGTAGGTGCATTAAGTGCTGAGTATCATGTGCAATAATTTTGTCCCATTACATCTATGCTTCTTGAAGCATATGGGCAAACTTCAGAAATGCTTGCATTGCTGGAGCTGTTTCATTTTCCTTCTTCTCTACATAGGACTTCCCAAGTTCTTCCAAGTTTTAAATTGTGAAAAATTCTCAGGAGCCTTCTACTTCTTCATTAAGCAAGTCTTTAAATCCTTATCCACCAACCCATCTTGACGCATGAATATTTTTCATAACTTTTCGAACAGTACCTACGAAGCCTTTAAACCTTCCATGACTTAAGTCTAAATTCTCCTAGCATCCACTTACAGTTTCTTGATTTCATTCACCCATTGAAGCATTAATGGATATTGTATCTGCAGTTGTGAATGATTTTCACCACTGCATTATGCTCCATTAGGATCAATCAAATGCTGGTTAAATGTCATCAAATACCAGGTGGGTGCATATGGCCTTAATGAATGGAATAATACTCTAGTTAAGGTACCATAGCAATGAAGTTATATTTGGAAGTAAAAATATAACCTTGCCATTTTCATTTTCATGGAAAACAGATTTCAAATGGCCAGGTGCATGTTATATTACTAACAGAGTTTAAATTCCAAACTTTCCTCTTTTAGATATCTTTTAACTTCTGCAGTAAAACAGTAGAACCATTTCATAAAAAAAGACTGTTGAAACCTGCATTTTCTGATAGTGGTGCTAGAAGAAGATCAGATAATTTTGCTTTTGTTTTTGAGGGTACACGTGATCTTTGCTTTGTAAATTACTCCTACCTTTATCATATACTCTGCAGTTTTGACATAGTTACAGAATTAATTCATCCTTTCACATTTTATTCTGTGGTGACTCTTCAAATTAATGAATGTAAGTTCCACTGGGAATCTTATTCCAGAAGAGCCTACTTCATTGAACTGAAGATTTGCTTTGGATAGCGTCTTTTCTCATGAGTCAATTTCTTAACTCTGTTGGAAACATGGCAGCAGCTTCTTCATCAGCCTAGTGATTTATTTGCATATTTTTCAGTATAAATTTGTCTCTGACTCTGCATCAGAGGACACCAAGGCTTATATACTTTGGTGTCCCTCATTTCCCTTCTTGAAGTCTTTGTATGGGCTCAGTGATTTTTGGTGTAACAAGTTCCTGTCATTTGAAATGTATTTCTGCTCATGTCTTCCACCCACAAATGTATTGTCTCCTATTTAATCAAGAATCATGCATTGTGTCCACAAATCTTTCAGTTTTAGATATGACAGCAACACTAACATAAATTTATTTCTTCACAACTTCCAGAAGACATTCATTCTTACCATAGATTTTAGAAACCTTAATATGTAATGTTATTTCCTTACCTAGTTGAGCATTTTTTTCCTTTCCACTTAAAGGTGGCAGTTTATGACTTCTTCTTGGCACATATAAATGGCTAGAATCCCTACTCTTGTGCTTCACAGTCATTATTAAGTAAAATAATGGTCACTGGGCAAAAGCCTTAGAGCACCACAAGACTGAGGCTGATAACTGAGAGGGCCACTAAGAGATCAGTATCTAGGTAATGTACACACCATGAATAAAATAGGCAAAAGGATGAATTATTTCCTGAACTAAATGGAGCAGGTGGTGTGAGATCATATCACATTACTCAGACTAGCACACAACTTAACACATATCAATCGCTTATTTCTGGAATTTTTCTTTGATCTTTTCAGACATATTGACCACAGGTAATTGAAGATGAAGACAGTAAAGTTACAGGTGAGAGACAACTGTACTTGGCTTGGCAGAAAGATTAACTTTAAATGATGTCTTCATAATTCTTATATTCTGCATTTCTGAAATTCTAATTTTTTAAGCATTTCTATTGTCTTAATTTTCTGCTTGTTTATCTATAGATTTCTTTCTGCACAATGTTATGGAACTCAGATAAATGATTCCTCCTTCAGCAACCCTTCTAGATTGCCCTGAGAAGAACCAGGCATTTCCCTCTCTTTTCCCTGGCACCCTCTTCGAACCTCCAATCTGGAGCTTGTTCCTTTTCCTTACTCAACTGATCATTCAAACACAAGCTTTCTTAAAACAAAAGATACTGCAAAATGGTGGAGTAGGGTGATCCAAACCATTATTTTTCCAAAAGACATAAAAAAACAGCTCAAAACTTACATTTTGTTTTTTGGATACAGGGTCTTACTATGCAGTTCAGATTTGTAAGTATCCTCCTGTCTCAGCCTCCCTTGGTGGTGGGATTACAGGTGTGCACTGCCACACCTGGTTCTTGGGCTGGCACCAGCTGTGGTACTTGGAATAACCACACTTAAACAACTACACAGGAGCTCTGTAAAATATCTATAATCATCAAGTGAATACTTGATCAAGAAAAATACATGTTCAAGATGGGAGATTTCAGTGCCTTCTTTCTTTCTTTCTTTCTTTCTTTCTTTCTTTCTTTCTTCTTTCTTTCTTTCTTTCTTTCTTTCTTTCTTTCTCTTTCTTTCTTTCTTTCTTTCTTTCTTTCTTTCTTTCTCTTATTTTTGAGGGAAGCAGAGATTTATTTAGCTCTCAGTTACTGGAAGTTTCAGTCCATAATCAGCTGGCTCCAAGGCAGAGAGGCACAGGACAGAGGTTAACCTTTCACAGCGACAGGCAAAGAACAAGAGAGCAGGGAGGAATAGCAGCAGCTCAAACAGCTAACTTCTCTTCCTTCCTTACACTGAAATGCAGATCACATTCCTCAGGGGAGGTTCAGCACCCTCACCCACAATAATCAATCACAAATTCCAGAAGCTGTCCCATGACTGCATGAGGCTTTCAGGGGACCTATACACAGCCATAACATTCTGCCCCTGGAGCCCCAAAGACTCATGCACAACGCTTTATGCAAAAGACTTTTATTTATTTATTTATTTATTTATTTATTTATTTATTTATGTGGCTGGCTCAGCCCACCCTGGGTGGAGGGGCTGGCACAGCATGTGGTGCTGGGATCGAACCACAGTGCCTGTGCACCTAGGCTTGTCTAGGCAGGCACTTTAGACTGCTGAGCTATCTCACCAGCCCCTGCAAAAGACATTTTAGTCCATCACTAAGAGTTGCCAAAGTTTCAACAGTTTCAGCATTGCTGAAAAGTTCAAGTTCCAAGTCCCCTCCAAGATTCAACGTAAACTCTTAGCTGTGAGCCACTTAAAAAATGAAAAGTTAAACACATCCAACATTCAAGGGCACAAAATACACATTATCATTCCAAAAGGTACAAACAGCAGGATACCAAACATTGGGACCATCACGAGTCTGAAATACAGCAGGGAAAACATTAAATCCTGTAAGTACTTGTGGAACATCTGAAGGCAATTGTGGCAAATTGTGAGCTTCATGTGGCTCCACCCCTATGGCACTCTTGGTGTTAATTCCCATGGTTTATCTCTTAGGCCGGCTTTGCACCCTCCTTGCAGTTTCCCTTAGATAATACACTTTTCTGGCCTTTCCAAACTTCTGGGGTTTCTACTGAGTAGGCTTCTCACTCACTGTTTCACACACTGCTCTGCCAGAGGCACACTACCTTGCCTCTTAGGCTTTCTTCTGAAATCGAGGTGGAAGCCTTCTTAACCTCAGAATTCCTTCATCCTGCAAGTGCCTAAAACCAGTGTCATGTAGATGATGCCAAGGTCTGCTGTCAGCTGGAGCAATGGACAGGTTTTCCTCTCTCTTGTTTGTAGAGGTCAACTGACTGGATGACTGAGCACTCTGGCCCAGATTCTGAGGAATAAATTCTCATTGCCAACCTGATGAGACCACCGCCTCTGCCAGTACCATTCTGGAACATGGGGCTCTGCAGCTTTCCCTCAAGGCAAAGTCCCTGACCTTGGCAATTCTGAGGCTGTAAAGGGTGGAGACATTCTGCCTTCTGTGGTGCCCTCAGGACATCTTTTCCATTCTCTAGTTCCTTCTTTAAAATGGAGATCCTGTCAGCTCTATCTTGGCAGTCCACAGTTTTATTGCTGCTACCTTTCTGGCCAAACTCATAACATTTTGAACCATCTTGCTTGGCTCCTTGCTCTTCATTCTCAACATAAATCTGGCTAAAATCCCCAAATAACAGCCATGCCACTTCCCCAATATTTGGCTGCCTTGAAATATCTTTTGAAAGATTAATCAGTCCATCACGCTTAAATTCACTCTCAGGCAAAGTCTTTGGACATGTGAAGAATGCAGACAACTTTTCTGCCAAATCAAAACACAAATGATTCTGAGTCCAACAACCAATGCAGTCCTTCTTCTCAGTAGAAACCTCCCCAGCCTATTTACAGGCTGGCTTTCTATCAGCCTTCTGTTCTCCTGAGCGCTAACCAGAATCTCCCCTACACAAGAGCTAAAGCTGTTCCAGCACTTTGCAAGTAGGCAACATCTCCTAATCTTTCCTATCTGTTCCCGTGAGCCATTTCCAAAAACTCATCATCCTTATGATCAGGTTTATCCACAGCAATGACACCACTCCTACAGTATCAAATTTTGTCTTAGTTACTCTTCTCTTGTTGCTGGGACAAATTCCTGACACTCAAAATGACAGAAGGAAAGGTTTATTTAGCTCACAGCTACTGGAGGTTTCAGTCCATATTCAGCTGGCTCCAAGGCAGAGTGGCATGGAGCAGAGAACAACCTTTCATTGCAGAAGCAAAGAGCAAGAGAGCGATTTCAGTGTTTTAACTCACTCTCAACCCACCTTCTTAACATAGTAATCTAGATATACTTTTTATGCCTCATAGTTAAATTTTCTGCTGGGTAGTTAAGGGCAAGTTAAAGCAAGACCTTCATAACAGAACATGTAACTTTTTTTATCTCCCAAGGTCAGTCAAATCCCGTCAGGATTTACTTTGAAACCATGTACAGTGCTTTGCAGCACTATTGTCAGTGTCAGCCATCTGGATGAGTCACAGCCATTGCTTGACCAATTTGCTCTCTGCAAAGGCCTGAGAGAATGTTTTCTCTCTAGGTGATTCTCCTTAGCACACTATACATCATCAATCCTTTTCCTCTGTGGCACCAAAATCACCTTGAACAGAAAATCTGGGACATCTTAAAACAGTGTGATCTTAGTATAGAGGAAATGTCATCCAGCTCCCATCCCATCCCTCAAATCATGGGCAGGGTGGCAGGTCTTATTAACAATTTCCTAAGCTGTCAGAAACCCAACTACATAATTAGTCTCTACTTTGTCTAACTAGAATTGCACTCAGGTAGAAGAAACTAACACTGCTTATGGCAGCTGCTGGTGATTAGATTCCTTCAGCTATCTGGAGCAGGAAGTTACAAGTACAGGAATACAATCAAGGTAAGATTCCAAACATATATTAACCCTCTGGGAAACAGACACATTCAAAAGTAGCCCTGTACATCAGGCACTGAAAAACACATGTAAACCCAGAAAGATGCATACTCAACTGAGATACATAACTTTGCCTTGTCAATTAATGAGCAACTGCCCTGGCACAAAACCAGCCTGAAAATACTGTAACAGGTTGCTTTTTAGAGTAATAATAATAATAATAATAATAATAATAATAATAATAATAATTTTAAGGAATAACAAAAATCACAGTGTATATAAAGTAACAGGTAAAAGCAGCCCTTTCAAATGAAGAAACTAGGGTAGCAGAAAATTGCTCTGACAAAGCATAAGTAATGAATTTAATAAGACAAAAACTTAAAAAAAAACAAAACACCCTGTCATTAGTATGCTCAACTAAAGAAAATAAGTCTAAATGGAGTTAGGAAAAATGCTATGTCAATAAAATGAGATTTAAATAGGTGAAAAGTATAAAGAAACAAAATTCTAGAGCTGGAATATACAATAACTGAGTGAAACATTTAGCAGAAGATTTTTTTAAAAAAATATTTACTTATTTATTTGATATAGCATCTGAGCAGCTCAGACTCATAGTGATCCTCCTGTCCCTGCCTCCCCTGTACTGGGATTACAGCCATGTGCCTCAATACACAATTTCAGTAGCTGGCACAACATGTGGCCAGCATGGTTTGTGGTGCTGGAGATAAATCCAGGTTCCTTGCATTTGCCAGGCAGATGCTTAAACTGACAAGCTATTTCCTTGTCCTATTAGAAGACTTTTTTTTTTAATGGCCGGCTCAGCCTGCCCTGGGGGTGGGGCTGGCAGAGCATATGGTGGCAGGGATCAAACTGTGGTCCCTGCAGTTGCCTAAGCTTGCCGAAGCAGGTACTTTAAAACACTGAGCCATGTTGCCGGCCCCTACTAGAAGACTTTAACAAACTTTGGGCTGGCAAATTTAGCAGTTAACAAGTGCAATTTCTTTTTAAAGTAACATTTTAAATTATCAGTCTGAAAAACAGAAAGAAAAGAGGATAAAAGTGAATAGACCCTCAGGAACTTATAGGTCACCATAAGATAAACCAATAAGCATATTTGTGGAATTCAAGGAAGAAGATAAGTGTAAAGACTATCTGAATTAAAAATAAAAGTGAAAATACCCCAAGTTCAAAAAAAGATATCAATCTGTAAATATAAACAGCTCTGTAAACTCCAAGCTAACTGTAGAGACTCATACTAAGATACACTATAATTAAATTTGACAGTCAAAGCCACATGGAAACTCTTGAAAGTAACAAGAGTAACTCATCACAGATGATGATTTTAAGATTGTAACATGAGTTCTCAGCAGAATACTTGTAGAGCAGAAATTACTAGATTAAAACTTAAAATGCTGAAAAAGAAAGATAATCTATCAGCTAAGATTTTTATACCTAGTAAAATTGTCTTTCAAAAACAAGAGAAATTAGAAACATCTCGTGGTTATAAACCAATACATTTCTGCAGCATTAAACTCATTAAGAAATGCTGAGTGAAATCCTGCATACTGAAATGAAAGGATCCCA
>PVKN010043093.1:0-10306 GCA_004027915.1 Capromys pilorides | reverse complement strand
TAAAAAAATGAAATACTTAGGAATAAATTTCACAAAGGAAGTAAAATGTGAAAATCACAGTACACTGAAAAAAAGAGATTGAAGAGAAGTTCAGAAAATGGAAAATTATTTCTTGATAGTGGATAGGAAGAGCCAACATTGCAAAAATGGCCATACTCCCAAAATTGTTATACAGATTTAATGGAATCCCAATCAAAATACCATTATCCCCAACATGCCATGTAAGCTCCTAGAGCATGCTGAGATGGTGACTGAGATTGGGCATAGAGACCCATGCCTATAATCCGAGCGCTTGGGAGGCTGAAAATAGGAGGATCACTACAAGTCTGATCTGTGTAGTGAAACTCTGTAGACCCTGTATTAAAATTTTAAAAAATCATTAGCACACCTCACAGATTTAGTGAAAGTATTCCTTAAATTCATTGGAACCAGAAGAGACTCAGAATATCAAAAGCAGTCCTTAGCAACAAAGGCAAGGCAGGAGGCATCAGAATCCCTGTCTTGAAGTTATACTACAAAGTTACAGTGATAAAAACAACATTATACTGGCTAAAACAAAAAAAACCTGAGGATCACTGGAACAGATTAGAAAATTGAGACAAGACAAATGCACTCACTTACTTTATCTTTAACAAAAGGACCAAACATTTTCCCTGGAAGAAAGAAAGCCCCTTCAATAAATGATGCTGGAAAACCTAGTTTCCACATGTTGAAGACTAAAACTAGACCTATGTGTATCATCATGCACTAAATTATAGTCAAAATAGAACAAATATCTTATTAAAACAGAAAAACTCAATCTACTGGAAGAGAAAGTAGGTAGAAATCTTGAAGACATGGGGAAGGCAGAGAGTTCATGAACAAAAACCAAACACCAGAAATACTTCAAAGAATCAACAACTGGGATTTCATATTATTAAAATGTTTTTTTAAAAATGTTTTTGCACTTCAAAAGAAATCAACATAGTGAATAGAAAATTCACAAACTGGGAGAACATTTTAGCCAACTGTCCCTCAGACAAAGGACTTCTATCTAGAACATATAAAGAATCTAAAAATTCAGGCCTCCCAAATACAAAGGTCAAATCCAAAAATGGGCATCTGAAATGAAAACATTTCTCAGATGAAGAAATAAAAATGGTAAGTAAACCCATGAAAAAATGTTCAACATCATTGGTCATCGAAGAAATGCAAATTAAAACACTGAGACTCCATCTTACTCCAGAAGGAATGATTATGATCAAGAAATTAAGCAATAACAAATGCAAGAGGAGCTGTGGGGGAAAAGGAAAACTTCTCCATTGTTGTGGGGGTATAGACTGGTTCAACCACTACTGAAAGCTGTGTGGACATGCCTCAAAAAACTAGGGTTGGAAGTCCCATTTGACTCAGCTAGTCCCCTCCTCGGTACCTTCCAGAAGAATTAAAAACATCATACCACAGGAATATATGTGCAATCACATTTGTAGCACGGCAATTTGTCATAGCTTAATCCTAGAAACAACTAAAGCACCAATAAACTGCAAAACAAATTTTAAGAATGTGGTCTTTTTATATAATGGAGTACTACATAACTGTCAAGAAAGATGAACTTGAGGCTTTTATAGATAAATGGATGCAACTAGACACTATACTCATAAGTGAAATAAATCAAATCCACATATGTAAATCATAATGTCTCCTGAGTGCAAGAAACTGAAAGAGGGAATGAGGTCCAAAAAGTACAACAGAGGGTCGGTGAGATGGCGCAGCGGTCTAAAGCGCCTGCATAGGCAAGCTTAGGCAAGCGCAGGAACCACAGTTCAATCCCCAGCACCACATGCTGCGCCAGTCTCACCCCCAGGGCAGGCTGAGCCAGGCACAAAAAGTACAGTAGATATTGTGAAAGGGAAAGGAAGCACTCAAAAGGAAGCAACAACTGGGATAGGAGAAAGGAGAAAAGGAGGGAAGGAAGGAGTCCTTTTTGGTCCTTGTCTCAGTCTAGAAAATTTATATTTATAAACCCATGGATAAATTATTGGAATCCATCAAGTTAATTCCAATCTACCACTTCCAGTGCAACCCATGACAAGAGTAAAGACATGAAAGCATATTTGTAGTTATGGGGAGCCAAGGTGTCTTAAGTCCAGCATGGTGATGGCTGTCTGAAACAAAAGCCTCAACCCAGGGCTGAGGTGAGTTCTATTCAGTCATGAAGGAGGAGTGGCTTGAGCATGAATGACTGAGAATTCCAGAAGTAGGTGAGTACTGGGCTAGGTAGGAGGCCTGCATTGACCTCTGCAATATGCAAAGCAGGATATGCAGAGAGTAATCTGCATTACACAATTGACATAGTAGCTAATGTTTTGGGGTTTGTGCTTCAGCTCTGATGCGTAATCTTTCAAACCCCAGGAAGTCATAGCCTCCATCTTGAAACTCGAACCCAGCTGACAGCATGGAGCACTGGCTCTTTATCCTGTCTCCACCTGACTCATACTAAAGAGCAGCAGGTGTGGGTTATCAGGGAAACACGCCTGCCTCTTCAAAGACTCCCACCAGCACCTCAGCTAGACCAATATGCACTGCTGAAAGCCAATTGAAGGGGTAAGGAAAAGTCCTAGCCAGCTCCACACCTATCAGTACATGGAAATAGGGTCAGGCACAGCCAACATGGAGACGGCTGCTCTTGTTTCAAGGAGCGTCACCCAAGCCGTCCTCCTCAGGAAGATATGTACATGTTGTGTATATAGGATAGTTAAGATGATTGTACTACTCATTTCTATTAGTTCATTGGCAGGAACAGTTAAGCATTTATATGGATCAGTCGACCTGCCTATATCTGATAATCTGAGCAATTAGTTTGAAGATGACAATATACAATATAATAACTATTATTAATTTCCTATCATCTTGTTTTGAAATTCTGTATCATTTTTTATCTTTAAAAATAAATGCAGATCTCTGTTAAGTAATATATTTAATACAATTTTGATTAAATTCCTGGCAGGATTTCACATATACACAAGCTGATTCTAAAAAGTTGGTGGAAAGGCAAAGGGACTAACAGAGCCAGAATCTATTCTGAAATTGAAGAAAGCTGGAGAATTCACACGACCCATTGTCAGTGTGGCCTTAGAAAAGGGACAGGCATTGCTCAGTGCCACAGAGCTAAGGCCCAGAAACAGACTCACATAAGTGCCATTAATTGATCCTTAAAACGCATTAGTTTAATGTAATTTACATATAATGTCTTAGCTACTTTTCTCATTGCTGAGACAAAATGCTCAACACCTAAATTTAAAAGAAGAAAAGCTTATTATGGCTCGGTGTATAGAAGTTTCAGTTCAAAGTCGAGGGTTCTGAGGCAGGGTGGCATGGGAGAGGGTCCTCCCAGGGATGGGGGGACAAGCAGCAGCAACAGAAGCAGCAGCAGCAGCAGCAGCAGCAGCAAGTGACAGAAACAGGTTTCTTTCTTCCCCTACACTCCACCTAGGCTGCCTGTTCTTTAGCTGGTACCCACACCAAGGGTGGGCCTTCCCATTATCCACACAAGTGTGTTAAATCAATCAGTAAAGTGATTTAGTAATCACACGCCCTTAGCCCCAGCATCACATACCCTAGACACAGCCATCTCAGAAAAGCCCCACCTTAGGAGGCTTTGGGGAAACATCTAGACGCAAGCCACAACATGATGAAATGCTTGCTTCTAATCTCTTCCTCTTCTGTTTCTCCATTTTCCCCCTAACTCCCCACCCTTTTTGTGGTACAGGGGACCAAACTCAGAACCTTGCAATTGGACATACATATATCTGAGGAATAGAGAACTCCAATTAGCCATGATCAAAAAGAGCTACAGCAAAGCAAATAACAGTCAAGATTAGAGAAGAAACAAATCATAAAGGAAAGAATTACTGCCAACTTCTCAACACACCCTCAAGGACAGCTTGGAGTGAAGTATTTCAAGCCCTAAAAGAAAAGTCTCTAACCCAGACTTATGTACCCCACAGAACTGTCAAAACTGATGGAGAAATAAGATACTTCCATGACAAAGAACACCTGAAGGAATCCCTGAACACTGAGCCAGTGCTGCAAAATGTTCTGAAGGACATTCTAGAAAAAGATACAAGGACGACAGCTCCAACAAGCCCAACAGAATGGATCCACCAGGCCAGGCACACAAGGACACCGCAGGAGAGAGGAAGCCCGCAACAGAAAGGTAGCACAACAAGGATAAGTCAGTACATACCAGCTATAATCATCAACATTCATGGTCTCAATTAACATCAAAAGAAACGGACTGGCAGAATGGATCAAGAAACAACAACCAATAACATGCTACATACAAAAAAAAAACCAACAAACAAACATTGAATTAAAAAGATATTCATAGACTAAAAGTCAAAAGGATGGAAAGGAACACTCCATTAAACCCAGAAAAAAAACAGGGGTAGCTATTCTATTTGCAGACAGAGTGGATTTTAAGCAAAACTGATTAAGAGAGACAAAAAAGGTCACTACATAACAATCATAAATATACAATGAACAAACACCAGTGTACTCAGCTACATAAAACAAACACTAATGGGCCTGATAAATAACTACTAATACAATTTTATTGGAGAATCTCAATAACCCACTGTCACAAATAGAAGAACTAGAAAACAATCAACAATGAAATATTAGAACTAAACCAAACTGTTGAACAAAATCTCAAGGTGGGCATGAGGAGGGACACAGTTATGGTCAAGCAATAAAATTATAATTGCTCTGATAAAATTGATTCAAATGGGAAAGTATGTCACATAGCAAGCAGGCATGAATACAGAACAGGGGCTCTTCCTGTAGGGGTGTTGGATTAATGACTCTTCCTGGTTTTCTCAAGATGATAGAAATCTATTTAGAATATCAATCCCTGATGTTTATCCTTAAGGAAATATGTGGGTGCATTTGTTTCATCTTTTATCTTGAGGCCTGACACACAACACACAAGACAGGGGTGCCTGTCTTCCTGCACTGATTTAGAGGGCCTAGTCCTGTCTGACTGCCTATAATATTTATCTAACTTGGTTGCCTACAACACTATGAGGGAAATGTAAAGCAGAGAATACTCATATCAGGGAAATAGTGAGCTCAAATAACCTAATGTTGAACCTCAGGCTTCTAAACAAAAGCGTTAAGGATGTGCATCAGTAGTAGAGCTCTTGCCTAGATGCAGAAGATCCTGGGTTCAATTTCTAACAAAACAGAGAGAGAGAGAGAGAGAGAGAGAGAGAGAGAGAGAGAGAGAGAGAGAGAGAGCGCTTCTAGAAAAACAAGATGAAGTCAAACCCAAAGTTCATACAAGGGAAGAAATTATAAAGATCAGAAGATCAGATCAGAAATTAATGCAATGGAAACTAAAATCAATTAATCAAAGAGCTGGTTCTCTGAAAGATTAAATAAAATTGGCAAGCCCTTAGCCAACCTTATTTACAAAGGAAAGACTCAAATCCATGCAATTAGGAATGAAAAAGGTGACATCACGATGAATCCTGCAGCAATCCAAAAGATCACCTATACCGACCTCAAGAACTTGGACTGTGCTTCTCTGCTGAGAGTCACCATGGTCTCCTGCTTCAACAGTGCTTGAATGGAGCCTGGCCCTTGCCAGCCCTCGCCACCACCCACACCAGTGGTACAGCTCAGCCTTGTCCACCACCACCATGCCGACCACCTCACCCTCACAGGTGAGCCAGAATTACCACAGGACACCAAGGGCACCATCAACTGCCAGATCAACCTGGAGCTTTACACCTCCTACTGCCTCTTGTCCACATCTTACTACTTTGACCACAATGATGTGGCTTTGAAGAACTTCATACTTTCTTCACCAATCCCTCCAGGAGAGAGAACACACCGAAAAGGTAATGAAGCTGCAGAACTAGCGCAGTGGCCAGATTTCCTTCAGGATATCAAGAAACCAGACCCTGATGACTGGGAGAACGGGCTGAACATGATGGGGTGTGTGCTGCACTTGCATAAGAGAGTGAATCAGTCCCTCCTGGAGTGTGTCACAGGCTGGCCACTAATAAGAACAACCCCGACCTGTGTGACCTCAGTGAGACCACCTGGAGGAGCAGGTAAAGGCCATCAAAGAGGTGGGTGACCACATGACCAACCTATACAAGATGGGAGCCCCTAGTCCAGCATGGCAGCGTACCTCTTTGACAAGCTTACCCTGGGGAACGGTGACAATGAGTGCTAATGTCACCAAGGCAGTACATGCATGTTGGGGCTACCATAGCCTTTTCTATAAACTGTACTGGAATATCTACTTAAGTTTTTTAATTCCTTCAAATTAAGAAATTTGGTACCCCCAAAAAAACTTGTATTCTGATAAGATGGAAAATGAAGAAATGGACAAACTCACAGTAGCTTTGTAGTATAATTTCAAGCCTAGGATTGTGATGCCTCCTGCCTTTCTTCTATTACCCAGGATTGCTTTTGCTATTCTAGATTTCTTCTGGCTCCAAATGAATTTTAGGAATATTTTCTCTAGATCTGTGAGGTACAATGAAGGGTATTTTAATTGGGATTGCACTGAGTCTGTATAACAATTTTGGGAGTATGGCCATTTTCACAATGTTGGTTCTTCCTATCCACAAGCAAGAAATATCTTCACATTTTCTGAAATCCTCTTCAATGTCTTTTCTGAGTACTATAATTTTTGCTGTATAACTCATTTACTTTCTTTGTGAGAATGATTTTTAAGTATTTCATTTTTGGGGATGTTATTGTGAAAGGCGTGGTTTCCATAATTTCTCTGTGCATTCATTGTTTGTGTGTAGAAATGCTAGTGATTTTTGAGTGTTGACTCTGTATCTGCTACACTACTGAATTTGCCTATTAAATCTACAAGTGTCTTGGCATTTTTGGAGACCCCCTAAGTTTAAACACCAAATTCAAAAATTGGCATCTGAAATAGACACTTTTCAGTTGAATACATAGAAATGGAAATACATGAAAACAATGCTCAACATCACTGGTTATCCAACACAGCAAATTAAAACAAACGCTGAGATTTCATCCCACCCCAGAAAGAATGGCTATTATCAAGACATTAATCAATAACAAATGCTGGTTGGACTGTGGGGAACAAGATACCCTTCTCTACTGTTGGTGGGAGTGTAGACTGGTACAACCATTGTGGAAGTCAGTCTGGAGAATGCCTAAGAAGCTAGGATGAGATCACATTTGATAGCTTGTTGGTATCTTCCCCAAAGAAAACCATCATACCAGATGCAGTTTATAATAGTGGCAGTTTATAATAGCTGAATCTTGGAAACAGGCCAAATGCCCATCAACCAACGAATAGATAAAAAAAAAAAATGCTTTTTTAATGCTGTGCCACATTAGGAGAGACTTCTGACATACCTACGTAAATGGATGTTCCTGGAGACCATACTCGTTAAGTGAATTAGACAATGTGTAAATATTACACGGTTTCTCTGGTGTGAGAAAGTGTAAATAAGGACAAAAATGTACAACTGGTGTGTAGCAGGAAGGAAATGTTCAAATGGAAAGAGGAACTTAGGAAGGCAAGAAAGGAAAAGGAAAAATGGGGAAGCGAAAACAAAGCTTTTGGAAGTGAGAAGGGGTTGAAGAGAGGGTAGAGAATTGGGAAAAAAAAAAAGAATTCAACTGTATCATATACAGGTAAAAATTCTCTATGGAGATGATCATTATGTATCCCTAAAATGTACCAATAATTTGCTTTGGAAAAAAATACAAAAATGTGCTTTGACTGAATGCCGAAAAGCTAGACCCTCCCCACCAAGAAAAGAACCGAATGCTGTATCTGTTCAACTCCTTTCTTTCTCACAGGGGCACAAGTTACGTATTCTAAACCCACTTGTCTTTTAGTGTTGAATAAGCATGTACACTAGCACAAAGGGGCCCCACTCGAGCTACAAATAAGCAGACACAGAGTGAACCCAAAGGTGCTAGTCAGTATAATCTCATGATTAACTTAGATTTTCAAATATTTATAGAGACATGCACCTATGTATGAGCTAATACAGTTATCACCCAGCTGAGTCACTAAGGAGGCCTAGAGGGCATCACCCTCCAGCAGCAGCAGCACACCCAAGCTCAGACATTGGCAGCTAAATTCCGTTATCCACTAAAAACATCAGCTTAGTCTATGGCTACTTCTGAAAGGAAGAGGGTCTTAAAAAAAAAGTAATGGGGCACCAGTATCACAGAACTCCCAATGGCCAGACCTCCAATAATTCCCCCAACAAATTAAATAGCAACCACTCTGCATTTTTTAAAAATGTATTTAGTGCAGACTCTACAGGGTCTCACTATGCAGACTGGACTTGTACTGATCTTCCTGTTTCCAGCCTCCCATGTGCGAGATCACAGGCGCGTGCCACCATGTCCAGTCTCATTTGCCGTCTCAGCCTGCCCCAGGGGTTGGGCCGGCCCAGCAGGGCAGGGACATCTGCCTAAGCAGGCACTTTGATCGACTGAGCTATCTTGTCGAGAGCCCTCCACTCTGCACTTTAAAGCAAAGGAAAAAATAAGTGTAAGAGTCTCATACTAATATGCACAACTTACACAAGCAAAAGTCAGGAGATACCACTTCACACCAACAGAGCATCACATGCCAGCATCATGGACCCTATGGTAGGGCACACCAAGGGCCAACCACCTCTCAGGCTAATCCTGAAGCTCAGGTAAGCCCACACTGAGGAGCAGCCTGCGAAGTTAAATTACCTGTACTCTTCAGTGTCAGGGTCGTGAAGACACTGACCGGCAAATGGTAGAGACGATTAGGAGGCATGGGTAACTTCTTAAGCATGCTGTCATAGCCTGGCCCAGGTGAAGGAACTACAGGATGTCAGTGGAGAAACTGAGATAAGCCAAACGATGCCTGAATTTAGTAAATAATACTGTGTCCATGTTAATTTATGAATTTTGACAGAAGGGTCATTGTATAAGGTAGTAACATTAGTAGATGGTCAGTTATAGGGATAAGGAATTAACTTTGATCTTTGCAACTATGTATGCAAAAGTACTACAAAGTTAAAAAGTGAATTTACAGGGGCCGGGGAAGATATCTCAGTAGAATAAGTGCTTGCCTGGCAAGCGCAAGGTCCCTGAATTCAATCCCCAGTACAGAAGAAAAAGACAAAAAAAGAAAAGTACAGAAAAGCCACAGCACTGAAGAATATAGCTGTATTTAAAACTAAAAAAAGAATATTTAGATTATACATCTTAACAGCAAGTGATCAACACCAGTTTATTTGTAAACAAGTTATATGTCAATAATCAGATTGACAACACTTTATACATTTCATTGTACAATGCTAATAACAGAAAACAATCCATTGTACTGTTACAGCTCTCAATATTTTAAAATGTTTAATACAAACTATTTGAAATGCTGAATACAGAAACATGAATGGCAGAGAAAGAAAATCAATATTCCCCCAAAAGACAACACAAAATCATCTGAT
This sequence comes from Capromys pilorides, assembly GCA_004027915.1. Classification (NCBI taxonomy): domain Eukaryota; kingdom Metazoa; phylum Chordata; class Mammalia; order Rodentia; family Capromyidae; genus Capromys; species Capromys pilorides. The sequence continues at coordinate 824 of PVKN010043093.1, read as the reverse complement.
TACATGTTTTGAAAAGATAAGGAAATCAGTATTTCTTAGATATGAAGCTGCCTTCTTTAGATAACCACTTGAGAAGTGTAATCGCATCCCTATTCAATTCTATATACTCTTATATACTTCTCTCTTCTTTTTTTCCTATTTCTAAATAATGTTTGCCATGGTTGAAGTGCCACTAGAGGAAAGAAAAAGAGGAGGTGGCACAACGCCAAATGAAATTAGTTTACACATTTGCAAAACAACAGGGCATAAATTTTCCACAAATCTTCTTTGGCAAATAACAGTATCTACATTTTAACTTATGCTTTGTTGAACTGGCTCAACACTTGTAAGATTTAAGATGCATCTTCACACAAGCTAAAGTACAAAGGAAACAAAGACATTAAAAAGCACAGCACAAACATTAGCATTTCACATTTTGCTGACAGCTCGAAAAACTCAAATTCTTTCCTCCTCAAGAGAGTGAGAGGTCTTCAGCCGGGAATCAAGAAGCCCCAGGAACCAGAACTGACCAAGTATTTTCAGTACCTGCCCGGAAGTTCATGATCATTATTATGTTTTATTTCTTCCTTTATAATCTCTCAAAGGAAATATAGCAGCAAATCATTCTCATATTTTAAGCTTCAAGCCCACCAACAAAAGTGTTCACTGCCAACAGCTACAAATGTTCAATTCTTTATTGGTATACATGTCATGACGACAGACTTAAATGGTTAACACGAGAATAAATGAACAATAGTTAATTCAGAAGAAGCATAGTAAAATGAGATTAAAGAGCCCTGATTAAAAGGAATACTTACAATTTTCAGCTGAGAAGTGTAAAAGTT
>PVKN010043092.1:0-10287 GCA_004027915.1 Capromys pilorides | reverse complement strand
TAAATAAATAAATAAATAAAATGTTTAAAATGACAAATGTAGTCAAATAACGATTTTGTTCTATACATGTTATGGTTTTAGTGCAGTACTTCTGAACATGATTTAAACATCAGGTTTGAGGGAGTGGAGGGGCAAGGGTAGAGGATGAAACTTAAAAAAAAATGAACGTACTATGTATGTGCCGCCTTCCCATGGTAAATGGAATCACTGTGTAATGTTAACAGGTATTAATAAATAGTTTATACTATTACAAATTAAATGACTAATAAATAAGTTACTAATAAATAGTTTATACTATTACAAATATAGTACTTTCCAGCAGACATTAACATACCTGAGGTGCTCTTCCTCAAAGAGTGTGCTTGTGTGGGCTTCTGTCTGCTAACAGAATCTTGAATGTTTACATTAGTTGGAACTCAATGACTATAGAAGACGCATCTAAGCGATTCATGAAGTGTGCAGAGGGGCTCTTTAACTCATTTCCTTCTGAACACAATAACAGCATTTATTCACATGACAAACCATTATAGTGGAATGGAATTTTTACAATAAAATCCTAATAAGCGTAAAAATGAACCGCAGTATATGCAAGCAATTAATGCAGAAGATGAGAGCTCTTTGACTTGTGCTATCAAGCAGAAAGTGAGAACAGCCCCTGAATATCCTGAGAAGTCTTCCTTGGGCTTTGATCTAGATTTTCTGCCTTTTGGTGTGACTCACAGTGTTTCTTTTCTGTTACCAATCTGTTCAGAGATACTTTTTCTTTTATAGATCATTTTCTATATTTTAATCTGTCTGAAACTATATTCACAAGCCATGCTTAAAACAATGTTTAACAATTTGTTTCCAAAGTCATATGTGCCTGGTGAGAATCCCCGTTGCTCTATTTATCTTTGCACTAGAACATTACCCATTCATATTTCTGTTTCTCTAAGGCCCTATAGCATTTCTACACAATCTGCCCCTTTTGTGTATTTCTTTTCTTTTTTATAGTTTTCATGTTTTCAGCTTGTGTTAATAGTCTTGTTCTTCCTCTGCTTTTTTTGTTAGTGAGAATATATTCTCAAATGAACATCTGAGCAAGAAATAAAACAGCCTCCCGTTAAACAGAAGTGTTGATGGCACGATACCACTTCCATATGCAACTACTTCCTTCCTGTTCCCTGCATAGGTTCACCTGTTACTCACTGTGAAACCATTCCTGTTTATAGGCTCACATGTCTACTTATCTCTCACCATGGGTTTGGGAGGGAACACATTAGTGAGTTTGTGTTTATTCCCTAGGTAGGGGTTATATGAAGCAGATAACAGTACCAAGATGCTCTCAGATTTAATACTTTGACCTCATATTTCAAATGGAAACTGGAAAATTCATTCTTTAGTTTTTATGTTATTATTTTTATTCTCTCAAGCATATATAACAAAATGTGACATTTATTTTGTCCACAGACACATTTTTTTATTCATTTCTTTACACAACACAACACATGGACTATAGAAAGTATTCAGGATAAGTACCCTGTTACGTTAGTAATAGTGCTCAAAGGAAGCCAACCTCTGCCTTGTTTTAGTGTTTCTGCTGTGTTTGTCATATAAATAATTTGGGTTTGTAATCCCTAGTCATTATAACATCATATCAATTTCTTCAATATGTTTATCATTAATTACAGAGTATATACTAAGGTTGGCCAAACAGCCCAGTGGATAAAAGCACCTGCAAGCAGGTGCAGGAGCCAGGGGTTTGATCTCCCGGCCTGCCTTTCTGGCCTTGCCCTCAGGGGATACTGAGAAGGTAACTAAGACTGGACATGGTGGCAAGTGCCTGTAATCCCAACTCTTGGGAGGCTATAAACAGGCAAATTACTGGGAGTCCAATCTAGTAGTGAGACCCAGAACATCCTGTAGATCTTTCTATAAAATACAAAATAGATAATTAAATTAATCAATTAAAAAATAAACAGCATATACTGTACAACATGAACAAGTACTTACTGATAGTTTGCAATAATGTTAGTTGTTATTTAAAACATTCCCCAAACAATGAGTTGAATGTATGTAGTCTTACTTTTTCTAAAGATAATTCCATAATTTACTAATGGTTCAAATTATTTGATATGCTCTTGAGAGTTTGTTTCTCTCATTGAGTATCTGAAATACCTTGTGAAGGGAAAAAAAAATGAAATACCCTGTGGTTGAGTACTCTTGAGTTGTATCTCTGGCATTTGGAGAGACCGTTGATAATTGTACTAAGTCAGTGTGCTTCAGTAGATTAGCTGGCACTGTGTGGGAGCTAGCAAGAAACAAATACAACAGGCAGTGTTCTGCAGTCAGAGCCAGGTGCGTGTCCATGCTTATCCATGTAAGTTTATTTGTCTTGTTTTACTTTGCTTCGGGGCATCAGATAGAAGACTGAAACATGTATTCTAACACCACTACAACCCAGCCTCTGATTGTTTAATCAGGTATGACTACAAAATAATGGACTAGGGAAAGTTTCCTTATTGGTAATGTACAGATAAGAAATTAGCATCTTAAAGAAGTGAAGAACAATAAACAAAGTTTAGGGTGGGTTGTAATCTGTTACTTGTGAATTTCAGAAAACTAGGATTTAAAAAGGTGGTAATAGCTTATCCTGACTGATGTCTCCGCCCTTACTTGAGACATTGGTGATTATCTTCTCTCCTCCCTGTCATCCTTCTATTGTATGACCTAAATAAAAGGAACATGCTTCTGAGGTTCTGGGCTCACTTTGAGAGAGACAGATCTCAGTGAGTCTCTGAGCTACTTTCATCAAGTCTTCTCCTTGTTTCTTTTGGCACCACACACAACCTACAACAAGTGGCATGCAGTGCGGTGCATGAAAGACAACCAGGGGTAAGTTAAGACAAGCCTGATCAAGTGGGAAAAGTACGCCCAGGGTAGGCGAGACCACCAGCAGTAGTTCAGAGTAATGGGAAACCCTGTTTCAATAGAAAAAGAGTGTGTCCATCTTATAGAGACGTTACTCAAAGGAGCAGAGATAAAGGTGAAACCAAAGAGTTTTGAAGAATTATTTTTCCTTATAAAAAGGCATTGTTGTTTGTTTCAGCCTAAGGGAATTGAGTCTGCAGCTGATTCCTCAGACTCAGGAAGGCAGTCTTACAAGGGATTCGATTGATGAGGACACTACAGAATATGAAAGCAGTACCACATCTCTTAATTTGTCCTTGTTGGGTAAAGAAAGTAAATCAAATAATTGGAAAATAAAATAAACATTTCAGGCTCTTCAACCTTTGTCCTCTGATTCAGAGGACTTTTCAGATGTTCAGGGGAATGGGTAGGAGAAAGAGGCAGATAACCGGGAGTTATCCCACCATGTGGAACATTTGACACAGTTGATATCCAAAATGGCGAAGCAATTGGATATTTCAAGTCCACCTTCAATGCTTGCTAAAACTCAGTCTCTGTCTTCTCCCCCAACTAATCCCTCTGCTCCTCCATATGAGCATAAGCAACCTATCTCGGCTGTTGGACCTAGGGGCACAGTGACTCAAGCTATATTACAAGGAAGAAACCAGGGAGACTCAGGGGCTTACAAAACTCCACTGGGAGTTTGCCCTGTTGTGGTTCAACAACATGCTCCAAATGGGCAACACCCAAATGGTTATGTACAGTGGAATTGTTGACCTTTGGCCTTCCAGACAATCAAAGAATTGAAGCAAGCTGTTATGTCATATGGAATGCAATCTAATTATGTTGTTGGCCTCTTACAAGGATTGGAAGATGAACACAGGCTTATTCCTCATGATTGGGAAGTATTGTGTCATACTATTTTGGAACCAGGACAATATCTTCAATTCCGTACCTAGTGGAAAGATGAGGCAGAAACCCAGGTAGGATAAACAGAGGTCAAAATCCACCTGTTGCTATAACAGCGGACCAGTTTACTGGCTCAGGTGCATGGTTTGGTATGAAAGCCCAACTTCAGTATGATGATATGGCCATTGTTCAAATGCGTTTATGTTGTCTCAGAGCATGGGAGAAGGTCGAAAAACCCGGAGAAGCTCAAAAGTCTTTTACTAAGGTAATACAGTCTCAAAATGAGCCCTTTGTTGATTTTATCTCTTGACTCAAGGAGGCAATTGATAAAATGGTCAAACAACTTGATCTTCGAGATATATTGCTACAAAGTTTGTCTTTTGAAAATGCTAACTCAGAATGTCAAAAGGTCTTATACCCATTAAAGGCTCAAGGTGCTTCATTGGAGGAATATATTAAGGCTTGTGCAGATATTGGTTCTGAGCCCTATAAAGCTAATCTGTTGGCCTCCACTTTACAAACTTCATATAAACAAAATCTTACAATACGTTTTAATTGTGGCAAGATGGGGTATATGAAAAAGGATTGTAAAAAGAAAAGAAAAAGCGTAAAGATAAAAGGGGACTTTTTCTTCTCCAGGGAAAGGACTTTAAAGGTATAGCTGCTAATAGAATGTTTCCACTGCCAGGTCTGCCATCCTGCCAGAATACCAATGATGCTTATCTTCATGATTAGGATACACTGGGAAATCTGTAAGAGGAGAGGCAGCCTGGGAATTAGTTAATACTTCCAATGGAAGCATCAGATTGAAGTTCTATGAAGCTCTATTAGAGCTCTATGAAGCTCTATTGGAGCTTTACGGCTCTGCCTGGATGGCAGAAGGAAAGAAATCAAGATGAAATACTTCATTATTTAAAGGGAACACAACTCATTCTACTCAGCTTTAATTTTTCTAGAGATGACATCTATATTCTCAGGACAAGGACCAGAATCTGTCTTCCAATACAACTATATCACCCATAGCAAGACTCTCCTTCCATGATGCTGTTCCAACATTTACTGGAGATGTTAAAGAAGCGAACAAAAGGCAAGCTTGAACTCATGAGAAGCCTTCACATCCACAGCTACTACAGCCAAAGTAACATTGAGCCAAGGTGTGCAGACTGTTCATTTTGTACAGCAATAGCACAAGGATTTAAAACAATTATGGACTTCTCAAGGACATGTAGACTCAGAGTTGAATACGAAGATAAGTGATTTAAAACAAGCTGTTGTTATGTTGGAAGGACAAACTGTTATTCTACAATGTCAACCTTGTTTAAAATGTGATTGGAATACTTCTTCATTTTGTACAACACTAATCTCATGGAACCAAACTCAATCTGTTACAAAGTATCTCTCATGGCATTGAAAACTTTAATCCTTTTCATGCTATCTAATGCTTCAGTGGAAATGTAGTAAGAGATTTGTGCATATTGTCTCTGCCCTGTTTGTATATCCCGTTTAGTTTAGCAATGATGACAGATTCAGCAACAAGCTATGGATCAAAATCTGCAGTCCTCACCCTAATGCTTCAAAAAACTATTTTTCAAGCATTTAATAGTAAAAGCAGGGGATATGTAGAGATAAGAAACTAGAATCTTAAAGAAGTGAAGAACAATAAACAAAGCTTAGGGTGGGTTGTAATCTGTTACTTGGGGATTTCAGAAAACTAGGATTTAAAAAGGCGGTAATAGCTTATCCTGATTGATATCTCTGCCCTTACTTGAGACATTGGTGATTATCTCATCTCCTCCCTGTCATCCTTCTATTGTATGACCTAAATAAAAGGAACATGCTTCTGAGGTTCTGGGCTCACTTTGAGAGAGACAGATCTCAGTGAGTCCTCTGAGCTACTTTCATTGGGTCTTCTCCTTGTTTCTTTCGGGACCGACACACAACCTACAACAGATAAAATTAAAGAATGACAGAAAAACACTGTGGAGTGACTAATTGGTAGATATAGATATTGAGCATGCTGATTGCTAACCACAGAGTTACCAGGAAGTGTCTTGTCTTCCAGTAGAGGCACACTGTAAGGGTGTATAGTTAGATCCTCTTGCATTACAAGGTCAGTTTGGGGCAGGTGACTGGATTATGTGGGTGGCACAGCTGATTTGCTGTTATGAGGAAGAGAGGTGGGGCCTGGTTGCCAGGGGTGGATTACTAGGTCTACACCCTGAGAGGGTATATCTCCCTCTCTAATTTTGCCTTTTGACTCTGCTCTGGGGCCAGGCTCCCCTCTACCAAGCCTCTCTGCCACGCTGTGCTGCCGTGGGGCAAGCTGATGTGCATGGGCTGACATACATGTTACAAATCAAAATAAATCTCTCTACATTTGTGTTACAGGTGTGCAGTATTTTTTTGCCAAAGAAAAGTGGCAATGACATACACTATATATTTAAGTTAATTTTTTCTGAAGTGTCATAGCCAAGGAATGAAATGACACAGCTGCACAGGCATAAACATGCACTGTCCTTTAATAATGGGAAGCATGTCTCTGAGGGCAGGGCATGTGGGGGGAGGATCCACAGGATCTTCAGTCCACGTGTAGCCAGTTCTGAGGCTCAGAGGGCAAAGCCTGAGCCATCGGAGATGGATTTCAGTCTTTGAAATCTACTGGGCTTTGAGTTTGTTTTGAACTAAAAATACCTTTATTCTTTGAAATTTCTCTCTTTCTGAACAAGAATGTTTGTTTATTACCCGTACTACCTCTGTGCTTGAAAACGAAGCAGTTTGCTTTCTAGTTTCACAAGTAACAAATAGTAAAAAGAAAAAAAAAATGTTCCCAGATGGACCAAATCCAGAGTTGCACCCAAGATAATGAGGCTTAGGCATTTATGAATTAAAGATACTCAAAACTTTCTGAATTTATAAAGTCGAAATGGATTTATATTTGAGGGAAACTGAACATGGTGTAAATGTATTTTACATATAGCATTGATATAAATTTTGAGGAACCAAAGACCATCAAATTCAACTTAGCAAAATCAAAGAACGTTATTTTACTTTATTTTATTTTTCTGTGGGTACCAGGATTGAGCTGAGGTCCTTGCACTTGCCAGACAGGCACTGTCCCACTGAGCTACATCCTCAGCACCATGCAAGCTTATTTTGAATAGAATCATTCTTGATTTGTTCATTAGGATGAGACTTCAGCTCTATTGTGGTGAGATAGAAATGCAGATTGATTCCCTCAGAGAAGAGAATAAAGACTTGCATGGTTTCTCTTTAGATAGAATTGACTTTGAGGAGGTACCTGGATGATGGGTATATGGCATTGAGATTAAAGGTGTGTGGCCCTAAATTGTTTCAACTTTTGGAACTGGCATGGCTCTGGGTGTGGTTAAATAGACCTACTTAAAAGAGAAGCCCTATGCTGGATGTTGGTGGTGTCATCCAAAGTTTTGCAACTTGGATGTCATGAAGGGACTGGAAGAGGTTAGGCTCACTCTGGCTGCTCATGCCCTCCTGTTGCCCCTGCCACGGACTGTTGCTCCTCTGTGATGCCCCCTATAACACCACTATGCCTTGGTGCCAGCCATATAAGAATGGAAACACCTGCAAATCATGAACTATAGAAACTTTCCTTCCCGTGGGGAGGCTGATGGGTATTTTGTCTAAGTGACAAGAAAGTAACTAAGACAAGAATGTCAAGAAGACATGTGGTGTATGAAGATGGAGACGATGTTTTCCCACAGAGTTTCAGGAGCTAACAAAACTTAGGAAAGATAAGTGAAAGATCCCCTTTAATCCCTTTGGGTGGCATTGTGAACCAGATGATATTCTGTTGTATGACTCCCGACACTCAAAACTGTGAAAGAATGGATTTCTTTTGTTTTAAGTTGCCTGCTTTGTAGTGCTTGGAATAAAGCTAAACGCAAAAGAATGAGTTACAAATATAACTGTTTCCCAAGGTGGACTGTGATTAACACTTTCTGTTTTCTAAATTGAACAGTAATAGCAACAGTGTTGACATTCTGCCAAAGTAGTACTGGTAACAGTGCTTTACACTTATCATTCCATTACAGTGTTTTTGTTGTTGTTTTTTGTTGTTTTTGTTTTTTACACTAAACTTAGGTCCAAAGTCTCTGTTATCATTGCTGTTGTGATTTGTATCTAGTTGTCCCCCCAAAGCCTCATGCAAATCATGGGGCTGTCAAGCGTGAGGCTCGAGGGGTGGGGCTTGAGCGGGAGTGGCCAAGAGAGGCTGGAACCATTAAAACTGACAGCACGTGCTGTCAGAGCACCACGCTCCTCACAGGTGGCAGTTTTGTGTGGAGGTATGGAGCAGATCCTCCTGGACAGGGCAGCACCCCAGTCCCTCCTCCAGTCCCTATAAAGCGGGGATAGTGTCTTGAATTCTCCAGGAACTGTGAGCTAAATAAACCTTTCCTCTCCTAAGCTTGTGTGTTGGATATTTGTCTCAGCAACGACATAGTAACTAAAACAGAAATTTGGTACCAGGTGAGTGGGGTCGTTGCTGTGGCTATACCTGACCATGTGGATAACAAGCTTTTGGGAATGGCCTATGGGAAGAAATAGGAAAGGTTTGGTGATGTCGCCTATGAGTAAAATGCTGGAACAGTTTTGGCACTTCTGCAGGGGAGGTTCTTGTCAGAGCTCAGACCAGAAGACTGATAGAAAGCCAACCTGTAAAGACCAGGCTGGGGAGGTTTCTGCTGGGAAGAAGGACTGCATTGGCTGTTGTATTCCAGATCATTTGTGTTTTGGTTTGGCCCAAACTTTGGCAGAATTGTGCCTGTGTCCACAGACTTTGCCTAAGTCTGAAATAAAACGTGGAGGACTAATGTGTCTTTCAAAGGAAATTTCAAAGCAGTCAAATACTGGGGCAGTGGCATCGTTATTGCTGGGGTCTCTTAGTCAGAATTATGGTGAGAATGAAGAGCAAAGAGCCCAGCAGAATGATTTAAAATGCTGTGAGTTTCTCCAGAAAGAAAGTTTCAGGGAGGCTGTGGACTGCAAAGATGGAGTTGAGATCTTCACTGCCCAGGAGGAATAGGAGAACAGAAAAGATGTCCTGAGGGCATCACAGGAGGTGGCAGTTTCTTGCCCTTTGCAGACACAGAATACCAAGGGTGAGGGCCTTTGCTTTGAGGAGAAAGCCACAGAGCCCCATGTTCCTGAATGGAGGCAACGACCACAGCAGACTACAGAATGGCACCGGCATAGAGAATTTGCTTCTTGGAATCAGGGTCAGAGTGCTCAGAAATCCATGCACTCGACTCCTACAGCTAGAAGAGAAGGAAGCCTGGCTACTGCTCCAGCTGGCAGCAGACCTTGGCATCATCCACGTGACACTGGTTTTGGATGTATGAAAAATGCAGCAACTCTGAGGTTAAGAAGGCTTCCACCTCGATTTCAGAAGAAGGCCTGGGAGGCCAGGCAGTGTGCCACAGGGAGAGCAATGTGTGAAGCTGTGAGTGAGAAGCCTCCTCCGTGGAAACCCCAGAAGTTTGGAAAATCCAGGAACCATGGATCATCAAAAGAAAACTGCACAGAGGGAGCATAGCTGGCCTAAGAGAGAAGCTATGGGAGCTACAACAGAGTATTGTATGGGTGGAGCCACATGGAGCTCACAATTTGCCACAGATTGTTTCGGATATTCCACATGGATCTGTAGGACTTAATGTTTGCCCTGCTGGATTTTGGACTTGTTTTGGCCCCAGTGGTTTGAGTCCTTCCTTTTGGAAGGGCAATGTTTATCTTGTGCCTTTGAATGCTCCATGTATATAATTTTTCATTTGTGTAGGTGCTCACAGTTGAGAGTTTGCCTTGGATCTTGGAGGAAACTTGGAGCTTAGACTTTTTAGCAATGCTGAAACTGTTGGCACTTTGGCAACTCTTAGACATGGACTAAACTAACTTCTGCATAAAGGGATGCACATGAGTCTTTCGGGGTCCAGGGGCAGAATGTTGTGGTTTGTATCTAGTTGTCCCTCCAAAGTCTCATGTAAATCATTGGGCCGTCAAGCGCGCGACTGTCAAAAGCGAGACCCTAGGGGCCAGGCTTGACGGGGCGTGGCCAAGAGAGGCACAAACTGTTAAAGCTGACAGCATGCGCTGTGGGAGGCCCCCCACTCCCCCCCAAGGCAGCGGTTTCACAGGGAGGCATGGAGCAGCTCCTCCTGGACAAGGCAGCGACCCAGCCCCTAGTCCAGTCCCTATAAAGCAGTGGCAGTGTCTTGAAAACTCCAGAAACTGTGAACTAAATAAACATTACCTCCCCTAAGGTTGTGTGGCATGTATTTGTCTCAGCAACAATAGAAAAGTGACTAAAACAATTGTTATCTTTATGGACAGTGCAAACATGTCTCAAAGTTAGGTTTCTCTAAGTTCTAAAATTCACTAGATATAATTGTTAGTGTAGAATAAGTTGAATGTTGAAGTTCTAAACTCCAAGACTTGATACTGTGATTTAAGCTGAAA
>PVKN010043091.1:0-10287 GCA_004027915.1 Capromys pilorides | reverse complement strand
TAAAGACCAATAAATAAATCATTGAGATAAAAACAGTGAAAGTGAAAGTAGTGCAGAGCAGAGAGAGGGAAGACGGGAGGCCTTGCTGACACAGCCAAAATCTTAACAGCCTTGGGACACTTGTTTGCATTTTCTCCCTACTTTTTAATATGTTCCCAGACAGTGCATTGGAACCCAAAGTCAGAGAGGGCCACATTCAAATCTACACTCAGCCCTTTAGAGTTTGTTATCTTGAACAAGTCACCTAGCCGCTCAGAGAAGTGGTATGCTGGGAAATAACCAGCTCTGGAGGGAGGGAATGTGATTATAGCACTTGCAGGTTTCCATAGGTGCAAATGTTCCCTCTGTGGCCAATTGCAAGATGTGAATCTGCGGTCTACCAGGTGCCCTGTAATTCATCAGGGGCTCCACCAAGCAGAGGTAAGATGGCCCAGAACAGCACCACCTCTTAGCCTTAGTTCTAACACCTAAGTTCCCATGCCTACGTATGAGAGGTGCAAGTGTAGACATACGCACGGTGCTTCGCAGAGCCGAGCTTAACTTGAGCACTGAAAAGTGAGGAGCATCACAGATACAGGCAACTGCATGTGTACACAGGCACTGTCACCAAACAGCACAAAAGAAATCAGTAACATAAGTGCATCTAAAGGAGGGACCCAGAAAGCTAGAAGCATATGAAAAAACAAGATCCATTGTTTACCTTTGGTATCTTTTGGAGACATAATATATGTTATAAATACTAAAAATAAATAAGATCAAAATTATTTTAGGAGTCATATTAAGAACTGAGTGATTTTCGCTCTCAAAATGCCATACTCACTAACCAACTGCCCCCTGCTGATACCTAACTGCTCGAGGGGCTCAAGGATATATTAAAACACAAACAACTTCCATATGGACAGGCAAAAAAGTTCCACAAACCAGCAGGTTGACTTGAAAGAGATCATTATAGGTGGCATACTTCTGATTTTAGGTTAGATTTTATAGTTGACCAAGTGACTGTCAACTGTCAACCCTCTGCTTTGCAGGGACAATATTTGTAGACAGAGAGTAACAATCATAGCACTACCATTCACTCTAGATTTATTGCAAAAAATATAAGAACTACAGAAGTCAAAGGATTTCAAAAATGGTCTACAATTTCCTTTGTTTTTCATTTATCATTCTTCTTCATTTTATTGACAAATGTTTTTGCCTGCCTTTTTAAGTGCTGGAGCTCAGCACACTCCTCTTGCCAAGTTGGCCTTACCTTCCTATACCCAGAAAACCCAAGAAGGATGAGTTGGAAGGGGCAAAAGTCACCTTCATGCACTTTAGGGAAAGTTTTCCCATAGCTACAGGACTCCAGGTCCACCTTGTTTGCAGATGGCTCTACCCAACATGTCGAAGAGGGAGAACAAGATGTCAGCTCCTCTTTAGATTTGAGAACCCAAAGAAGAAGAGATTTGCCCTTAATCCTTCACCATAGTATTTGAACCAGGTTCCAACTTCTAAAAAGGTTGTATTTGGAGTCCAGGAAAATATAAAAGGAAATAAAAACACAGAAAAAAAAAACTGTCCTTCAGATTTAGAAAGAGACCAGATGCTTCCTCTAGGACTCCTTAAGAAGAAAAACCCCACCTGGCCTCAATTGAAAGAGTGGTGAAGTTTATCTCTCTTCTTTATATTACAGATACCAAAGCCATTTTCCAGGGCAAAAAGAAGGTGCCAGCCATTGGTCCAGCTCACAATCTCTGTTTCCAGTGGACCCATTCCTTGCTAGGATGATCAACAGCAACAACCTCTTCTTGCTAACCACACCCCATCTTCACCCCCAATCCAGAATTTGCACACATCTCAAACTGAATCCCCAGTGCCCATTCACAACCCCCACAGTTCAGCCCAGGCCACCATCAAGCCAGGTGACCGTGTGTGCCTAACTCCCTTGCAGTCACTTCTTGAGAGGTAGTGGCTCAGATAGCAATGCCAGGCTATGCTACACTCAAGCAGCTATGCTTGGGGTGCAGCTCAGTCTCAACACACACTGATAAAAGACACAGCACTTTGCTTCATACTCAGGCAAAAGTGTACACGGCTAACGTCTCAGTCAAAGATCTCTGTCTATGATTTTATAAGCCATGACAATAACTGCTAGGATCTTGCTTATTGTTTGAATAATAAAGAGGATTCCATAATTTTCTCAGAATAAAGAAAAAATCTGACCCAAAGTCCAGAAAGCTGACTCTTTTGTGAGACAAATCTCTGCAGAATTTGAAGAACAGACTATATTTTTGTTTTCTCTTCTATGCACTTAAGTTAGACCAATCTCTGTGCTGGCCCCACCCCTAGAGCGTGCTGAGAGGGCAATGGAGACTGGGTGTGGTGGTACACACCTATAACCCCAGCTCTTGGGAGGCTGTATACAGGTGGATCACCATGAGTCCCATCTAGTAGTGAGACCCTGAACACCCTGGAGACCCTTCCCTAAAATAAAATTAAAAATAGATCATTCTAGATTCATATTAATTGTTACACAACTGATAATTTCACAGATAAAATATACTTGGCCTTTCTGTATGTGATGCATAGAGATGTGATGCTTTATCTATGTCATTTAGGATAGAATGGTGATGTGTCATAACAACAGTGCTATCAAACCAGAGGAAACTGCAATCCAGTTCCAAAGAGCAGATGCAGTGCAACTGTAGACAAAATCTGTGAGAATATCACTTATGTTCCAAGCTTTTCTCCTCCCTTCTGAGGCTTCACTTTAAATACAAGTCCTTATCCCTAGCATCTGTCCCAGTGCCTAAAATGAGGGGTACCTCACTGGATTCTGGTTGGATCAATGAGCAACTGAATAAAGATGTGAGTGAAAACTTTATTCTGTGATAAACCCTCCCCCTCTCACCTGCTTTCATCTCAGCATCTCATGCCTGGGAACTTTGTAGGCCCTTTCCACCATGGCTAGATCCCTAAAATGGACTGGTCATATCCCTCCAATTAAAGCCCAAGCTCTTGGTAAAATGATATTAGGAAGGAAGGTCTTTGGAAAGAGCTTCATGAGTGGAACCATGGACTTCTGCAAAAAAGACCCTACAAAGAGTCTTTCCCTCTTTCTGTCTTGTGAGAATACAGAGAGAACTTGGCAGCTTGAAACCCAAAGATCACCAGAAACTAGCCATGCTGGTGCTCTCATCCCAAGCTCTCAGCCTCCAGACTATAAGAAATAATTTTTTAAAACTAGTCTATGGAACTTTTTAGGCAAAGCAACCCAAGCAATCTGCATTTGGTGTCCTCTGCAATGGTAAATAATTTTCAAAATAGAAGCAATATGTACTTCCTCTTTTCAGGAAACACAACCGATCTCTAAGAAAGTCACTTAATAGGCCAGTGCCATTTGAAGAACCAAGAAATCATGATGATCAACACACCACAGTCAAGTTTCTTAGGGGCCCGTGTTTTGCATTTTCCATGCTCTCTGTTTCTGTTATGTGTAGGTCTTTTGATACTACTCTGGCTTCTCAAGGGAAATGTTCTCCCAGAATCACAAACACAGGCATAAAAGACCTCACCAGAAGCCTAAGAAGAGTGTGTCATAAAAATATAGTCAATAGCAACATAGACTTTAGAAACTAAAGTACCTTGGATCAATTTCTAGAGAATAAACTGCAGCTCTCCTAATCTGTGAAACAGGAATAGACAAGATACTGTGTACAAAGTATTTAACTCAGTGCAGATTACGTGATGACGGTGGTAAGATGATGACAATCATTACATAGGCCAAGTAGTAAATAAAGGGTGAGTTTGAAGAACATCAGGCCAATAGCAGAAGGTGTTTGGGGAACAAATGCCCCCTTTTCCCATAGCTTAAACCACAGAATTTACATCCAAGATTATGAATATATCATATGCATGACACTATTCTCCCTCTTCTAGGCCTATGGCAGATACCACTAAGAAAGCCTAGATTAGCTTCAATCATTTCCAAATCAGTTATTGATTGAGCAGTATTGTCTCCAGAATGGAATCCTACTTTCCATCCCACATTTAGTTGACTTCCTCCTTGTCAACTCTCACATTAGCAAGGGAAAAATGCTATTTAATTAGACAATTATGTAAATATTTTTTAAAACATACATTAGGCTATGCTATTCAGCTGTAAACCTCCATTCACCTCAGGTTACAAAGTTGCTAGGAACCAATGCTGAGAGGTAACAAGTCCATGTTCCTAACCCCAGTGCAGGGCACTAATCCCTTACGCCG
This sequence comes from Capromys pilorides, assembly GCA_004027915.1. Classification (NCBI taxonomy): domain Eukaryota; kingdom Metazoa; phylum Chordata; class Mammalia; order Rodentia; family Capromyidae; genus Capromys; species Capromys pilorides. The sequence continues at coordinate 6,042 of PVKN010043091.1, read as the reverse complement.
AGGAAGCTCTCAATGAACAGCTGTTGAAGTTCACCTTAGAGCTGAAGTATATAAATTCACCTCTTTTCCAACTTAATTTCCTCTGGTTTTTTCCTCTTCTTTGCTTTGCTAAACAGACTTACCACACAAACACAAAATTTTAAGAATCGTAGCGTTCTATTAGAATCTTGGTTATTCCAAAATAGAGAATAAATGAAATTATACATTAATTCATCCTTGAAAAACAACCAGAAAAAGAAATATCTAATTTTTTAAACTTTTTTTTAACTTTTTATTGACATAACTCTTCTGAGGTCACAACTCAAGGTCTTTTTCTTCAGGTTATAAAAGGAACTGTTTAGCTGAACTTATGTGTGTGTGTGTGTGTGTGTGTGTGTGTGTGTGTGTGTGTTTTCCAATTTTATGCCAAATAAATACATGATCCTAAGGCAAGGTAGCAAGGGACAGAATGATTCACATGGTTTGCAGACCTCTCCTTAAGAACTTTCATCTAACCTTACCAAGGCAGACGATGGTACATCACAGCTGTGTTTATATAAGAAAAAGCGACTGGAGAGGTACGCACCCTGCCAGTGAAACTGATCCAATCTGGCTAATTGGGCCTCCCAACTTATCTTTCCTCACTAATATTTATTTTGGGGGAGTCTGAACACTCCTGAAAATTGCTATAATTACATTATCCTTGTAAACACAGCCTAGATGACCTGTTTTGAGCCATACCTTAAAACAAATCAGTTGTATCTCATACTAACAGCAGGGATTATGAAAGGAAACTGATTAATCAGATCTGAAGTGGAAATTCTGAATTTTGTGATGACTCAAACCAATGATTCAGAGGAGTCCCTCCAGCGTGAATGGGACAAAGTTTTAATCCTGTGGGACTGTGAATGGTTGACTCAGATGCTTGAATCTTAGTTCTGCATATGTGCAGTACAGAAGCGATAGTAGGGCTACTATAAAAATTAAATGAGATGATGCATTCATCATACAGTCTCTAATATTGTATCTAAAATAATACAAACATTTGTTGTTATTTTCTTCTTACTTCTGTCTTTTTTCTTGGGTAGGAAGGAAGGGCAAAGCTAAATTAGTTTCAGATTCTGCCAGCAATAGGAAAATTCTGTCCTTCTTCTTCAGCTACTTGTGCATTCCTAAGGGGTAGGTAGCAGACATTAGAGTACAATGCAGGTCGTGGCAATGTATGATTTGTTATGTGGAATCTTGGATATTATTTTTTTGTAACAAAAGAAAACAATGTAAATGCCTAAATTTTTTCCAAATGCTGCTTCAGCCTCCCACCATTTCTCCTCAGTGAACCACATAACATGCATTCTAAATATAAACTTGGGGAGAGCTGGGCTAGGTTTGATGAATGCAGTCCTGTGCTCTAGCAAGCCCCTACAATAGGCCAACAAATTCTCCTCTCTTGTCCCCTCTGTACCTTGCACAGCCCCAGGAGAATTGCCTTGTCATCAGCTGAAAATCCCTAGAGTTGCTAGCTGGCAAGCAAGAGGAATGGCAGAGCAAGGTATAGCGAGAGTATTGATTGGAGGGCCACCTCTCTAATTAGAAAAACTCCTAGGTTTGTGATTCTGAGGAGCTTACAACACCAATTTCCCCTATCGGGCTGACACACTTGCTTCTCTGTCTGGTGTCCCCTGAGGTTCTATCAAAGGCTTTGCATTTAGTCTAAGAGAAACAAGCACAGCAGCTGTATGCAGTCAGTTTCTAGTTTGACTTCTAAAGATAGCAGCTACATCCTGACCCCAACGTCTCCAACTGCTGTTCTCCAGACCTAGGTTGGACAGACTTAAGTAAAGATAGCATTAAGCTCTTCCTAGGATGCAGGCTTGCTTTTTCTACAGCTCTCTCCACAGAAAAGCTACCACTGCCCATTGTCCTGAAAGAAAACTGAGCTGGTAATAACTATGACCTGGCACAAGCCACATGACACAAGGGTTAAGACCATAGTCTCCAGGGTTCAGGAGAGGCATGTGGCATCACCAGCTGCTCAATTTACCAATAAGCTTTTTAAACTCTTTGATATCCCAAGTCTCCCTGGCTAAATAAGGTTGATAAAGCTACCTGGTTAAAGTTTGGGTCCTTAAGAACTAAGTTATATAAAGCATATGAATGCTTATACTGTTCCTTCTTAAATAGAAAGTGATCAAAATCTGTTTAGCTGATAATTAATATACTCTAATGAGGATAAAAATTGTCCACTGAGATTAATCATGAGCTAATGCTAGACAAATTAGAAAATTATATTCTTGAAAAGTGTCAGAAATTAGGAGTATTTGGCCTGTAGCTATATAATGTTATAGGTAAAGAGTCTTAAAATACTTTAATCTTGTCTTCAAACTCTAAACATCCTCCCAGGCAGAGCTTTTGCATGCATATTCTCAAGGAATAATGACAGATGGAATTGGAAAAAACACTGTGAGCAAAAGCTTTGGCTCCAAACATCTGTTTTGAAGACAGTAGTGAACTGGACCACATGGAATACCACTTTGGCTGGTTACACAACTGATCTGTCACACTTTCCAGATCCAGAATGGATCAATTCAGACAGCCACAGAGAGAAAGGCAGGAGGGAGTATGCTTTTCTTTCTCTTAACAATGCTTTGTATTAAGCTGGCCTTGGCTGTGGTCAGTGTAGTAGCCTCAGGTCTGAACAGTATAGTAGCCTTAGAGCTGTCTTGGGGGATAAGAAAGAGACAGAGACAGGGACAGATAGAACAGGCAGAGACAACGAGGCAGACAGACAGAGGCAGAGAGGCAGACAGAAAAAGAAGAGACAGAGCGGACAAGAGAGAAGAGACAGACACAGAGACAGAAACAGAGACAGAGAGATTGCATACATAAGAATATCCAGACAAGTGAACAGAATCATTTAGAAAACTCAAAAGAGGGCTTCCCACCGGAACATGATTTTCAAATATGTAGTAATTCTACTGTACATTGGCATCTTGGTCTGATCAACAGCCTTAATCCCAGTATTGCTGAAGTGAGCTAAAATACTGGTACAAATGTATTTAAAAGAATCAAGGAGATTCCCTGAAGGATACACTGAAACAGAAGCTTAAAAATCAGTGTGATGGTACTTCAGTGCAACTGTACTTCAGTGAGACTGCTCTTCAGAGTGGCTGTACTTCTGCGCAACTTTACTTCAGTGTAACTGTTCTTCAATGTGCTGTATTTCAATGTGGCTATACTTCAGTGAAGCTGTACTTCATTGTGACTGTTTTTCGGTGTGACTGTTCTTCAGTGCAACAGTATTTCAGTGCAGCTGTTCTTCAGTGTAGCTATACTTCAGTCTGTTCTTCAGTGTGACTATTCTTCAATGCAGTGGTACTTCAGTGTGGATGTACTTCAGTGTGACTGTACTTCATTGCGACTATTCTTCAGTGTGACTACTTCAGCATGATTTTACTTCAGTGCGGTGTTCTTCAGTTTGGCTGCACTTTCAGTGCAACTGTACTTCAGTGAGACTGTATTTCCATGAAACTGTACTTCAGTGTGACTGTTCCTTGGTGTGACTGTTCTTCAATGTGACTGTACTTCTGTATGACAGTACTTCTGTATGGCTGTACTTCCATATTACTGTTTTTCAGTGTGGCTGTACTTCAGTGAGGCTGGACTTCAGTGTGTTCTTCAGTGTGGCTTACTTTCAGTGTGACTATTCTTCAGCATGACTGTTATTCAGTGTGGCTGTTCTTTCAGTGTGACTATACTTCAGTGTGGCTGTTCTTTAGCATGGCTGTATTTCTCTTGACTATTCCCAGCTTGATATATTCAAGCCAAAGTCATTTCTACAATTCTCCTAGAAAAACCTATGATGTCCAAGTATCTATATTATTTTACCAAATTGTGTACCCTAGGTCAGGATGCCTCAGTGTTAACACTGCTCCTATTGTGTGCCAAAGATAATGGTTTGTTTTGTAAGGCTATCTAATCTATCGTAGAAAGTTTCACAGTCTCCCCAGCCCCCAGCTAACATAGGCCAGCAGTACTTCCCCGCTAGTTGTGACCTCCATAGACTCCTCCAGGCATTGCCAAATGTCTCCTCAAAAGTGAAATTGCTATTAGCTAGAATCACTGCTCTGGATTATGTTGTTTTAACAATCCCAAAATCAGAGCCAATGGCCTTTATCTCTGTTTTCTTCTTTCTTTAAAATGTACTTAGTACAGGGACTACAGGATCTGCAAGGTCTCACTACATAGACTGGACTTTTAGTGATTCTCCTGTTGTCAGCCTCCCAAGTGCTAGGATTACAGGCACCTGCCACCATGCCCACTCTCAATCACCATCTTAGCAAATCCCGGCCACTGCATTCTGCCTAAGCAGGCGCTTTAGTCCACTGAACTATCTGGTCAACCCTTTTTTCTTGAAAATACCGTATATTCATTATAAGCAGGCAGAGAACTCAATTCCAGCCATAGATTTAACAGCAGCCACCACCTGAGCTGATGCTGTTCACCACAGCGGAAGGGGAACCCTATGAATTTTGAACAGGCTCCTGAAGCTCCGTCCCAGAAAGTTTACGGGATTCTTCCTTTCACAGTTCATCATCCTCTGCCAATCCTGTCACCACACAGAGTCCAAGGGTTGGGGAAATTCCATCTTCACCATCTCCATATTTGTCCAGGGACAGAAATGCAATGTTTGGCCTGGATATCAACCATAGCTTGCATTTGACAAAAGGTTCATATCTTCCTCTTAGTATCTTTTTTATATTTACTATTCCTTCACCTCTATTTCGTAATTTTTATTCTGTTACTATTTTCCTATCTTAAGTGAGATGTATTCAAATATTTTTGGACTTTTTTTCCATCATAAGAAATACAGCTTTGAATTTCCCTCTGATAATGTCTCTCTCATGTCCCACAGATTTTGGTACATAGCATTTTGTTACCATTTGGGTTCAAGAATTTTCTAATTTTCACTATAATTTACTTTATCACACATGAATTGTTTAGAATTATGATTTTCCCCCTTTGTATAGTGCTTTTCAGAGAACAGTTTATTTTGTTGCCTCTTGTGGCATGAAGAAGATGGAATATGTAAGTAGCCCTGTGATCCTGAGACAGTTTTTCAGTCTAGTGGTTTACATTTCTTTCGTACTTTATGGCCTAGCAGTATTTATGGTCTAGTGGTCATTTTTTGAAATAATATCTGTATCTTTTCAAAGAATCAATCTGTTTCATTATTAGATGATAGTTCTATATGCAATATTTAAATGAAATGCTGCTAATTATCTTAATTTCATGTTTTCTACTTTTTCCGATACTTTTGACTATGTTATCTACCAGCTTTTGAAGGAGGTTGTTAAAATTTACTCTGTGATGTCAGTCACTTCCTCTTTGTGCTTCAGACAGTTTTTACTTGAAATACGTTGATACCATGAGTTACACAAAAAAATTATCCTTCCCTGAGAAGCTAAAATATTTTAATCTGAACAGTAGCTCTTTAGACTCTGACATTTAGCATAGCTGCATAAGATTCCTTTTGATTAACCAGTTTAATCTTTCCTGCTTGTTTGTTTGTTTGTTTATTTATTTATTTATTTTATGTTACATTTTGGGTTGAGCTCATTTAAACACCACTAGCTGGATTTGTGCTTTTAGAGTATTTTTTCTTTACGTAGGACATAAAATATTTGTTTTTTTAACTAAAATGTCTGAGGATTGGGGAGATAGCTCAGCAGCCTAAGCGCCTGCCTGGTAAGCTCAAGGACCCAGGTTTTAGCCCTGGTAATGCATGCTGGGGCAGCCTCCTGGAACCCTGGGAGTACTATTCTGGCCACTGAAACTGGGTGGGATGGTGAGGGCTGTACCAGCACTGGGAAGGCTGAGAGAGAAGGATCACTAAAAGTGTGAACTGAGTAGCAGGACTCTCTGCCAAAGAAATAATTTTGAAAATTTTGAAGTTTTGACTAGAATGTTTGAAATATTTTATATACAAGTTATATTATAGCTCTATTTGGCTTAACTTTTACTATGATAGCTTGGATTATGCTTTCTATTTGTCATATATATATA
>PVKN010043090.1:0-10284 GCA_004027915.1 Capromys pilorides | reverse complement strand
AAGACTTAAACATGATGGCCAGAATATTGATGATCCTTTAGTCATGTTGGCATTTCCTTGAAAAATGTATGCTTTTGAGGGGTGAAAGCAAAGCTCCAGCATTTTGCAGTACTCTTTAGAAGATGAGCATTAAGTTCTGTAGAGATAAAGGCTTTGGTAGAGAATAAATGACAAAGGATTTTTTTTCTTCTTAGGAATACTTATTATCTATCTTGAAAATAACATGAAAATGAGTATTGGTAAAGCTAATAGCTCATGTATAGATAATGAAATGCTTTTGAAAGCCATCAATCCAGATCATGATCAATATAATGCAAAAACCCAGTATAGGTTAGCAATCAGAGAGGCTGGCTGGAGGGAAGATCTAAAGCCAGGGCCTTAGGTTATGTAGTAACATTGACTTAGAAGTCTGGAAATGGGGGAAGTAATTATAAACCAAGGGAGATCATTGCCCTGTTTACAAAGCACTTGTTAAGCCACAGACTTTAACATTTCATGTAGGGACCAGGAAACCAAGTGGAACATCAAATAAAAATAGCCAGGGCCCAATCTCAGAGTTGGAGGGGATCTAAGAGATATTTTATCTGAGCTCCTTTCCAATGCTGGAGTCAGAGAGTGCCTCCTTGGTTAGTTGTTTGATGTGGACCTTGTGAAAGCATTGACTCTGAAGCCCAGGGCTACATGCACTGATTACAGTTACTAACATGATCTGATTTCTAGATGGCTCACCTTGCTTGGTGCTCACATTTTCCTGTGATATTGGGTGCATAATGTCTATTTTAGAATAAAGCAGCTGGGTATGACTCATTAGTGTTCTCTGCCAGACTAACGTAATCCTTGTGGGGTCTTATATACCCCAGGGAAGTGGTGTTAAGTTCATCAAAACTCAGTAAGTGGCACCAGACTATGCACTGCCATGTGCATGGTCTCCAGCACGTTCACTTAGGCCTAGGAGTCTTTCTCGGAGTGGAGAGCCTTGGGAAAATTGGATTTCTTTCTTTTCTCTGAAAGTTTTATTTTTCTCTAGATCACTATATCTAAGTCCTAGTTCAAACCAACTATAACACTAATTTTAAGAATAATATAGAAAGAGAAATCTATCTGAAAAATTACTTTCTCTTAAAATTAAATTCTTTTTTTTCCCCCAATGTTTGTCACAGAAGAAAATAATTTACTGCCAAGAAGTGGAGGGAGGACCAAAAGGTAAAGTGAATACTAATTCACCTTGATCAGCTCAACCCTAAGAATTTGTGGGATCCTTTTTCATAGGATTCTTCTGTGCACTTCCGTGACTGTCCACTAGCAATACCACCTGTGGCCTTGTGGCCTTGGTGGCACAAGCCATGGCCCCTCAGCTTATAGCCACCGAGGACTTGGGTCACTGTCTATCACTTCTCCCTGTTTATAGAAAACAACTGCAACCAAGGATGCTGTCTTTCTGGATCACCTGGCATGAAAAATTTGAACCTCAGAAAGACAGAAACCCAGTCCCTGGCCCTGTTCTTATAAGCAATTTGCTGCCATATAGTGAGTTCCTGGCACATTATGAGCACACAATAAATTTTATTTATTCATTTGTTGTGATGGTACTGAGAATTGAACCTAGAGGGCCCTCATACTGTTTGGATTTTTTTTATTATTATTTTGAAATGTGCCAAGATACCCAAGCTGGGCTCAAACTTTTGATCCTCCTGTCATAGCTTCCTGGAGTGCTGAAATATTTTCTCTTTTAAAACAGTATCTGTCATTTCTTTGTAGACTGTGTGAAAACAACCAGTAATCCAGGAGATCCGGACATAGTCTGTCTCCATTGGGCTGGTCTGTGTGGACTTGGCCTTTCCTGCCATGCCCTTGGGTTTTTTCCTAGCCTCTCATAACTGCTTCTTTGGGACTTGGGGTACCTGATGGGAGTGCTATCTTTCCCTTGAATCTTCTAGGTGGGCACATTCTCCCACAAGACCCCCAACCCGGCCACACCATCTTCCTCATTCCTTATTCCCACTCCCAATATACATCCCCTTGTTGTTATGACTGTTAAGAAGTGCCCAGGGATGCCAGGTACTCCTCCTGAGAATGGCCACATTTGGAGCGTAGGATTTAGAGTATCCTAATGAAGCCTAAGTCTTAGGAGTTTCTGTAGCAGGCAGACACTGAGGTAGTGAATAAAGTTTTTTAAAAATGCCTGTAATGTAATTGGGAAAAAGAAAACTTAGATTGAGATCACAAGTAACTTATTGGCTCCAAGAGATGTAAATTCTATGTGCCTTACCCAGTCACCTGCTGTTACAAATTCCATTCGCCATTGACAGCCTGAGGAAAGGGAGCAGGATGTGTCAGGATAATGCCCATGGTAGCGCTCTGCCTAAGGCAGCCATCCATTCAGTTATTCTTTAGGAATGATTCTGTCATTTTGACAAAAGTATTATTCAATTATTTCTGGTTTCCATAAGGCTAGTCAGGTTCTAGTAATAAGTGGTAACTGCTTGTGACTAGAAGCAGTGAGGAACATTTTATGAGGTTGGCTTTAGACTGTTCTTAGATTCTCATTATTTTTCAGGCACACGTTCATCCCTGCAATGTCCTCAGTGTTCTTTCTCTGGCAGACATTCTGTGAGTCAGTGCTGTTGAAGAGTTTGGTTCCCTTTTGGGGATGGATCACAGTGGCCTAGGTGACAGCTGTACTATGAGATGTCAGTACATGACAACTCATAAAGGTTGGACAGCAAATGATTCGAGTCAGGAAGGGTAATCAGGAAAGCAATGAACAATGTGTTTGTTTCTATGCATAATTGTATAATGAGCCATTTCTCATCCTCATCATGGCCCTGAAAGTTTACATTTGTAATCCCATGGGTGAGTTACTAGAATTCCAATCTACAACTTCCAGTGCAACCCACGGTGAGAATGAAGACACTAAGGCATATTTGTAACTATGGGGAGCCAAGAGGTCCTAAGTCCAGCCATGATAGTGGCTATCTGGAACAAGGGCCTCCATCCAAAGCTGAACAAGGTTTTATTCATTCATGAAGAAAGGAGTGGCTTGAGGATGAGTGGCTGTGAGAATGGTGAGAAGGAAGTGAGTACCATAAGCTGGGCTAGGTAGGAGGCCTGCATTTACCTCTGCGATATATAGAAAGAAGGATATCCAGAAAGAGTAATCTGCATTGTACAATTGAGATAGAATCTAATGTTTTAGGGTCGGTGCTGCAGCTCTGATGTGTAATCTTTCAAGTCTCAGGAAGTCATAGGCTCCATCCCAGCTGAGAGCATGGACCAGTGGCTCCTCATCTAGTGTCAGAGCAGTAGGTGGGGGCTTCCTGGAAAGTACGCCTGCCATCTTCAAAGACTACCATCAGCACCTCGGCTAGACCGATATGCATTGCATAAAGCCAGTTGAAAGGATAAGAAAAAGTCCTAGCCAACTGTGTACCTAACAATGCATGAAAATAGACTCAGGCTCCGCCAAGATGGAGTCAATTGCTCCTCTTTCAAGGAGAGTCACCCAGGTGGTCCTCCACACAGTTGTATCCTCAAAGATCACTGAATGAGAGGCTGTATCATGAGACTGGTTGTTAGCAAATTGCATTTTCTTAATCTTGCATCGCACACCAGAAAATGTTCTTCCAGTTTATGGATTGTCTGGTGACCCAAGGGAGGAAAGGCGTCCAATTTGATAGGTGACAGAATTGGAATCACAAAAGGCCTTGACAATTTTGGGATGGGCTCAAAGGAACAAGATGAAATTTGGTGGAATAATGTTTACGTCCTAACAAAAGTTTCTCAAGAAAGAATTCCCCCATTACAGAACAGAGATCTAGAAATTCTAATGAACTGCAGGTGACAGCACCTGAATCAACATCACCTGAATGTGGTGTGATTGCTAATGGAGACTCAGGCCTTAGGAACAGAAATACACTGCTCAAAAAGTAGGAGTTTAGGGCTGGGGAGATAGCTCAGTAGCACAGGGTCCTAAGCTCAATCCACAGTACCACCAAAAAATAAATAAAATAAAAAAAGGTAGGAGGTTAATCTGTGCAGGTCTGGAGGCAGTAAATAAATAAAATAAGTAAATAAATAAATAGATGACTGGGTTGAGGAGGGATCTGGGAGTCACATGACTTTAGGGATGACGGGGCCAACTGGAAATGTTTAGCTGGAAAAGAGGACTTGGGGATAGTGTCCTAAAGACAATGCAGTTGCCATCTTTATCCCCTAAAGGGGAACTAAGCCTTCTCTGCAGATCTCAAATTGGTGTACCTAGGACTGGGACCTAGATTTAAAGCTGGGGGAATTTGGTTCCATATTTGGAAGAATTTTACAATTATTAGAGCTGATTGAGAATAAATTGCCTTGCTTTGCACAATAGTGTTTTGGTCTTCGGTTGTGTTAAAGTAAATGTTTTGGGTCAGATGGACCCAATGGGAAACCAGAGTGGAAAATGGAGCTCTTGTTCCCTGCCAGTCCCATAGGGATAATGTATATATACATATATATAATATGATGTAATATTATATATATTTGTATATATAATATATAATAATTATAATATAATCACATTTATATAACATAAAAATACAAATAAATATATAAAGCTCATTATAATTATAGTATAATTATATAATTATATCTACACAATTATATTACAATTATAATTATATAATCATATTTATGTAATTATAATATAATTATATTTATAATTATATAATAATAATTATGAACATTATATATATTTTGGTGGTGCTGGTTATATATACATATGGATATAATATAATATATTCTATTAATAAGGGTTTGTTTCTGTAAAATGCTTGGTGTTCACTTCATAGTTATTTCATTTTTGTGCCAGCAGGTGGTCCAAAATACTGATATTCTTATTCCTAGTTTATAGATGAAAACAGATGCCCAAGAATGGTCAGGGTCCACTATTCATGATGCTTTTTCAGTGGGTCCTGCATTGGAATCACCGCGGGTGGACATCTGCAGTACTGTTGACATGTGTGGTCTTGCTGGTCAGACAGCACGGCCATATTAGAGATGAACAGCTTTTTCTTCCCCATAAAGAAATGGATTTCAAGCAGCAGCTCTCTGAAGTCACTTAAAATAGTGGTGAAATCCTTCTAGTAAACCTCATGCAGATGTCTCAAACATGGAAAGACCAAAGAACCAGGAGAAGAAAACAACTTATAACATGGAGAGAGTCCCTTTTTTGTTCTCCATGCAGGTTCTTCCTTTCTCTGGATATCATCTTCTGTGGCACACTAGAGATACTTTAAGACCAAACTTGATGTCTAATTATGAGGCTATAATGAACAGGTCTATTTTAAGCTTACAGTGATATATATATATATATATATATATATATATATATATATATATATATTCTGTTATCTATCTATCTATCTATCTGTCTATCTATCTATCTATCTATATGTATGTATTTAAGCTCAGTGCTCTATTGCCACCATCATGTGCAGTCTTTCAGCAGGTTTTCTTGATTCTTCCCCAGGCAACACTCTCTGTCTTCAACAGAGTTAGTGCTTTGATTTCTATCCCCATCAATTTGTTTTGCTCCAAGTGAATAGTATTTGATGAAAGATTGGCCCCTATGAATGATCTATGACAACAGACATGGGTAAATATTGCTTTCCTTCCACAGGCCCTTTTTGATGTTTACTGCCCACACAGGCTGAGAGGTATTTCCAGTAGGCAAGGTCTATCCGGCTGATTGGACTAAAACCATGGGCAAATCCCTGGATATCCTAATATTTGTTAAATTGAATAGGATGGCTCCTTCTGCCCTACTTTCCATCGTTCCCCTGGTCTGATGCTTTAAGGAGAGTGTCAAAAAGTGGAAGGATTCTTGTAAAACACATTCTAGACCATTAAAGCCTTCTGCTAAAGGACTGAAGCTATGTATCATAAAGGAGAAATGCAGAGGGTGAGGTAGGGTTTCCAGGAGGAGGTGACTCTTCTGGCCTGATTTGGCAAAAGCCCAGTGAGTAGCCTGGAGGGAGACAGGGCTAAGATGGATGAAGATGGTGCAGACAGAAGGGCCCTATGGCGGTCCATCTGCCTAGCTTTGAAGACTGTCCTTTACATTCTTCAAATGTGCTACACTAGTTATTTACTTCAAATTAAGTAGCTAGAATAACTTTCTATAAGGCTTTTGTTCCCTTCTTTAGAGTGATGAATGACAGTTGTCAAAACCTCCCTAACATCAATCACCAGAGGCCAAGATCCAAAGCCGTAACAGGGAAGACAAGGAACACCAAATCTCTCAATAAGGAGCACCCTAAACAGGTCAGGATCGCTTTGTTAATATCACATTTGACCTAGAAATAGCCCCAAAGAAAAGGTCATATTTGTTCATTTTAAAATGTGCTGTATGACTTATTTTTATTTTTATTTTTTTTAATCAGAGGCAAGCCTCCTTATACTGTCTTCAGGCTATCTGTCCCAAACTAAAACAGATAGTATAATATTTTATGATTTAGTTCAACTGTAGGATTCTCTGAAAAATTGTAGAATGTTTAGTACGCCAGATTTCTCCTGGTTTGAATAATGGCCTCAGTGGCCTGGCTTCAGCAGAGCTTACATCTTTCAGCTGAGGTCACTGTAAGTGGCAGGTCTTCCTGTCCCAAAGCATATCCTTGGGCTGCTCAGCCCAGGCGGGAGGAGAATCAGGTGTGACTGGGTCTCGGCTGTCTCCTGCTGGACTTCTCCAGAGCACACATGGTTGGTCTTTACTTCTCTCCACATTGCACTTTCTAGAGAAAGAGAGGGCAGTCAGAGCAGAAAGCTTATTAGGCAGGTGGGTGAAATCCAAACAAGACAAGCATATTAAGAGTCTTCTTATCAGGGACAAAAAGTCTTGAAAGAAAAGAGGGCTGGGGAGACTGAGAAAAAGGGGTAGAAAAAATTCATGTCAAAGATTCTTGCCATAAAGGAATGATCATGAAACTCAGCTGACCAAAACAATTCCTCACCCTCAAGAAGGGTGAAGGATGAAGGAGGTGAGGTAGATGAGTCCCCAGGAGGCTGGCTAACTTTCTGGCTCTCCAGCCCTGGCCACAAGAGGACGGACAAACCAGCAAGTGGGATAGCACGAGGCACAGCTGTTTGATCCAGCATACAACCTGGTGTCTTTATTGTCATTCCCAGGATGCATGCAGGGCTCCCCATGTACAGAACTGGGATCCACATGTACAGAATGGGGGAAAAGGCAGACAGAGCCAGCATCTTTCCATTGCTGCCAGAGCTGGCTTCTCATTGTCTTCCTCTTTCTTCAGGAGAGTGTCAATAATGCTCGCGTGGAGAGCGCTGACTTCGGTTTAAATGTATCAAGAATCCACAGAGACAGTGGAGAGGAAAATGCCAACCCACAAAGAGTAAGTGGCACTGAAAAAGAATTCTTTTTAAAAATATAGAAGTTGAGGCTGGGGAGATAGCTCAGCAGCATAAATGCCTGTCTGTCAAGTGCAAGGTCCTGAGTTCGATCCCTTGTACCACAAAACAACAACAACAAAACAACCTCCCCAAGGTTGGGTGGAAGGTAAACTGGGATGAGCACTGGGTAACAATCAGAAAGTGGATTCTGATCGGGCATGTCTTTCCTAGAAGAATGGTCTGGAATGATCTGCCCCCTTTTAAGGAGTTCAGTGTCCTTGTTTGTAATTGAACTCCTTTGGAAGTGATGACTGTAGATGTTCCTATCATCTTAAAGACTGTGTGACTAACATAATAACATAATAAACATTGGCTGGCCATGGAACTTTGCTTAATGCTGTGGCCTCACATGCATTCTTTTCAGCTCTGTCAGGAAGAAATGAAGATTAGTGTCACCTTTGGAGGTGTAGCTGTAGGCTTCAGTGTCATTCTGTGAGCTGCAAGCCCCTCAGCTGATCTAGGGCTGATCCTTCTCTTGGTAGATGCTTTTCCCTTTTCGCAGTGCATCTCATGGTTGGATTCGTAAACAGTAGTTTCTCAAAGAAAGAAGACTCACACCTACTGACTAACTGGAGGGTAGCTACAGCAAGTCCTTTAGAAACTGAAAAGTGTAATGTTCCTCTTAAGTGTAGCTTCCATGGTTGTCATTTAAGTTTTTTCCTTTTTCAAATGAAATCCTCACACTGCGCACAACTGATTTAGCTCTGGCCAGTTTTTGAGGTGAACTGAGCTCTCTGAGTCAGGGGTTTGGCCTCTCTGACTTACTTCCTTGACTTCCTTTAAGGGCCTCAACTAGGTAGCTGCTGGGGATGGTACTTCTGTCAGTGTCTCCCATGAAGAAACGATTCATCATTCACCTTCACTGCTTTGGTTATGTTTTCAGTCACTTTTGTGACTAGAAATTTTGTGGCTTTAATTTCTCTTGTGAATGCTTCATACTGATATAAATAGATGTTTCTGATTGGGTCAAGAGGAAGTGACTACTTAACCCAGCACTTAACCTTTGAAATAGGCTGGCTATAAATTCTCCTTCCAGCAGAAATGTCCCTAGGGTAAAATGTAGGTGGTTTTCTCCCTAGCATTTCAGATGTGCATACGCTGAATAGAGGTATATCCCTAGGGGCTGATCCCCAAGATAAGTCTCACTTGGCCGCGTTAAGGCCCCCTGCTTTGTGTTTTCCAGACTTCTCTACACATTTCCCTGGTGTGTTGCTCTTAAGGGTATGGTATCATGAGTGCCTGCCTACTCTTTGCTGTGGACAGACTTTGGGCACAGTGTTCATAATCTCTCTCAGCCCCATGTCTCTCATCTGTAAAATGGAAATAAGTAGAATGCTCATCATAAGGAAAAAAGAGGCACACCTCATACATGATTGCAGTGATTATTGTAAACATATTTTTGCCTGCATCCATGTGTTTTCTTTCCTACTTCTAGAGAAGAGAGGGTGGCGTGGGAAGGACTGAGCTTGAACGCTGGCCTTACGTCTTTTACTAGCTGGGTGGCCCTGGCAAATCACTGAACTACTCTGACCTTTCTTCCAGAAATACAAAATTGGGATGTCACTCCTAGTTAGCAGAAGCGCTGTAAGAACTAAAAACATTTCTCACAGATTGAATGTGGTGGTGCACACCCATAATCTCAGTGATCAGGAGACTGAAAACAGGAGACTCACTAGAGTGTGATCAGTGTACTGAGGCCCTATAGACCTCACTACATAACAATTTTGGCAGAGTGCCCTGCACATCTGTTTCCTTCACACACTGTACTGAGTGATGAGTGGATGCATGGTCCTCACACAGGACCCATCTCTACGCTTGTGCGGTGAGTCCTTCCTGCACACGTAATGTCTTGGAAGGCTGAACCAGACAGGAGCACTAATCATGAATGTTTATGGATTTTTATCCAAATAAATTTCATTCTGAAGAGTTACTTAGTTTCTTTAGTGTACCCCAGCTTGAAGATACCATCTTGGTCACTAGTACAGGTTCTTTTTATAGCTCAATTTGACATTCTCCTTGGATACTTGAAGGTTGCCCTGGTATGCTTAACGTATGTGAGCATGTATAAACAGGGCTTGATTTATAGAGACCAGGCATCTGAGGACAGGCTGGTGTGTGATAAATGACATTGATGACTGTTATTTCTTTCCAGGGTCAAGCCACTGCCTTTCGAGGGCTGCTAACAGATGCTGTCAAAGGAGCAACCAGTGAACTTGACTTGAACACCTCTGATTGCAACTCGGATCCCTCTGTAAGTAGCCCAGATGTGTCTTTGGCTTTTCAACTGCCAAAAGTACAAGTGAACTGTAGAAACATCACTTTGAATGTAGTCAGATATGAAGTCAAAGGTCATAGCAACTTGTCACCATTTAGTTCACAAAGATCCTGGTTTTTCTTTCATGCTATGAACTGATATGGTAATGTAAGTCTTGCTTTTCTTCTCCTCAGGAACGGTTGGTGAAGCCTCTGAGTGCATTTATTGGCATAAACAGTGAGATGCGAGAATTGGCAGCAGTGGTGAGCCGGGTAAGATCTACTGTTCAATTCACAAATTTACCAAGGCAGATTGGTGCTCCTGGAGCATTGTGGGCTGCTTCTTTTATTAATAACAATAAATATGATCATTTATTTATAAAGTGCCCCCACTTGCAAAGGCACTCATATTGTTTAGAGGCACAATAATGCATGATAAATAAATTATAGAATCATAAAATTACAATAGAAAAAGCCCACCATCTCACTATAGAGGCCAAGAAAACTAAGAGAGAAAATACTTAGAAAGGAAAAGACAGGTGAAAAGTTGTTTAGCAGGGCCCAGAGTCCAGGAAAGAAACTTAG
>PVKN010043089.1:0-10289 GCA_004027915.1 Capromys pilorides | reverse complement strand
AAGTAGATTAATGAGGTTATTACATAAAATATGCTACAAATAAATGAAAACTAGATCATATTGATTTTAGCATTTAAATTTAACAACTTTGAAGAAACAGTTTAGTGAAGGTTGCCACATGTTTAGGTGAGGAAGTTAAGAGATTCTAATGAGAAAGCACAATATTTCCATTATAAAGCAGAGGGTATAGGTCTCAACGACTACAGTGATTAATGCAGTGCCACATAGCATCACAATTTGCTGGAATTAGTTTTTAGTGTTTTTCTGAATATATGCAAAAGATTGTATTAGATGATGCAAATGCTATGAAAGGATATTGATAATTTCAACAAATATAAACAGCAACAGATAGTACTGTATGCCATCAATTTGTGGCATCAATTTATGATTTTGTTTTTTTTGTTTAATGAAATGAACACAAAGGTAGAAAATAACATGACAGTGGTGAAATGTAATTTAATTTCTACTGTATTGATTTCTGAAAGTATTCAGCATTAGTTGGTCTGAAGATTATGGAATATTGTTAAATTGAAAGCATTCACTATTGTAGTAAAATTTATGTTTGGTTAATTGAAATGTAAAATAATTTTTGAGGATATATTTTAGAAACAACTGACAACATGGGCTCAGTGCATCCCATTTTGACTGTTTATGTGTTCAGAAAACTTTCTGTCTTAAAAACAGTAAAGATTGTTTAAGTCTCTTTACATATCTTAAATTTGTCCTTCTTTATGAACAAGTAGTATTCTATTATGTATATATGCATATTTTCTTTATCTTTTCATGAAAATATACCAGTACACAGATAGTTCTTTGGCAAATGAGAGGGGATCTGGAGGCCAAAGATGGAAGGAGAGGATATAAAAAGATTTGATGTCAGGTGCCAACTCTCCACAATGGATACAACTTTTATATGTCACAAACATGAACTAAACAATGATAATTACACAAATAATGAGGAAGAGGATGAAATGGAGAAAGGAGATCTAGAGCCAAAGGGAAGATGGTGAGTGGGGAAAAGGAAAATCATAAGAATGTGAACACATACCTCAAACATGTAATTACTGAAAAGTTTAATGTTTAAATACTTAGAGAAGTTTCTTACATTTTTGTGCTTCCTAAAGGTTATGGATGGATTGAAAATAAAAAGATTCCTTTGCAACTCTGGAAACCAACCGTCATGTTGCAGATTTCTTTAGTTTGGAATCCCATGTAAATGTTTATATTTATCATAGGCTGCCACTATATGTATTGATACAGACTAATTTAAACAGCAATCCATTGCATGCACTTTCATTGGTTACCCTTAGCAGTGATTCCGTATGGAAGAGGAAGTATGTATACAAATGTACCAGGACATGTGCATTTATCAGGTTGCATTAGCAAATGGAAACATCTAATTTTTACTATCTTGATCCTACCATGACTTCACATACCATATCGCTCACTAAAGTATATTTAGATCCTACTTCCCAAGCTGATAATATGAAGTAGGGTTTTTCAGCAATCTTTTAAATTAGAATTTAGAAGAAATACCTGTAATCCCAGCACTCGGGAAGCTGAGGCAGGAGGATCCATGTGAGGTCAAGACCAGCCTGGGCTACAAAAATGAGCTCAAGGTCAGCCTGAACTGCATAGCAAGATCTTGTCTCAAAAAGACAAAAATAAATAAATAAATAAATAAATAAATAAATAAATGCATTGTAGTAGACCTAACAAAAATACCATACAGCTGTTCTTTCTGTTAACTGATTACTTCTCACAGTTGTGAAGCCTAGGAAATGCAGCATAAAAGTACTGGCAAACTAAATATCTAATGAGTTCTATATTCTCCAAGCAATATAACCCTACTTACATTGTTATGCTCTACCACCTCATGATTTGGTGTAGTAATGTCTTCATTGGCTTCTTTTTTAAAATGGAAATGTCTCGTTAGATTTTTAATGGCCACATTTCATATCTGTGACATTTCTGGGATCTTTCAGACCTAATCTGGATGTGCAGTAAAGACCAAAATTATTTGTTTAGCAAGCATGTCAAAACTTCACATCTGCATTCAATGTCCTAGAAAATACACTTAGGAAGTGACGGCAACAAATATGTATGTGCATCTTTAAGAATGAATTATATTTAAAAATATTTTAAAGGACCTTTAGAGGTGCAATTCTGATCGGTTTTGTTGACTTGATCCATGCAGTCAGCCACCTACACTAGCTGTGAGATTTAGTTCTTTGTAAAATTATGTCTGTTGCAGATCGATGGGAGCCATGAGAACAGCGACAGCAAGGCTAGATGAAACTGGTCACGTTAGTCTCAGAGGTCTTGCCTGTCTGGCACCAAACTGAGCAAGCACAGCATATTTGTTAAGAGTCTTAGAAAGTGCCAATCACTGACAAAAGACAATGTAAAAGAAGCCCTCTAAATCATGAGATCCTAACCAGTCACATACTGCAGTTATCTTAAGACTTCAACGTACACAAGGTTTCCTGCTTAGGTCTCTTACGACAGTTCTGAGAAAATAAACAGGATTATTCTGTCCCAACAGCTTGCTGCCAGATAAAACCTCCTCTTCATTTTCCCTGAACTTTGGCTCCAAAGATCTATCACAAATCATATAGCATATGCTCCCAAAAGGTTTCTGTGTACTCAATTTCAACATGCTCTCAAGTTCCTACTCCCAAGATGCTGCTTTCTCAATCTTCTGGAATAGGAGTAATGGATTTCTTATTCCAATTAAGAATATAGGTGCTTTTTCTACCCAGAAGAAGTCTAGGAAACATCAACATAGAGGAAATTAGAAGCGACAAATCTGAAATTTCTGAAATGACAGCAACTGAAGTACAGAAATGACTCTATGGAGCTATAGAAGAAATCAGATCAGAAATAATCTCACAGTCAAAAAAAGAAATTATACTTATAATAAAAAAATGCTCAGCACATCTAAAGATGACATAGATTTTTAAAAGAGCATAGGAAAATGTTGCAAACAAACAATATATGGAAAAAAATTAGGATACATAAAGGCTAAAACAAACTTAAAAGAGATATGGAGGAACTTTCTTTCTTTCTTTCTTTCTTTCTTTCTTTCTTTCTTTCTTTCTTTCTTTCTTATTTGAGGAACTTTAAAATTCCATTACAATTTGTCAATACTAGGGCTGGCCAGACAGCTAAGCAGATTAAAGTGCCTAAAGAGCCTGCATAGGCAGATGCAGAAACCAGGGTTCGATCCCCAGTGTGCCATACTGGCCCTGCCCCTGGGGCGTGCTGAGAGGGACATTGGTTGAAACTGGGCATGGTGACACACAGCTATAATCCCATCACTTGGGAGGCTGAAATGAGAATAACTATGAGTCCAATCTGTGTAGTGAGACTGTAGATGCTGTACTAAATTCATTAAAAATATAAATTTTAAAAAATGTCAAAACTGCTTGGATGAAACTGAAAATAGACTATCAGACCTTGAAGACGTCATTGCAGCTAGTGAACATGAAAGGAACTATCTCTTAAAAAATAGCCAAGAACCAGAGAATAACAATTCAACAGCTGCAAAATAATGCAAATAAAAACAATATAAGATTGATAAGTGTAAATGAAAAAGTAGTAGCCAACAAAAATGACATAAAAAGTCTATTTGCAGAAGTAATAGCAAAAAAATTTCTCAAGCATGGGAAAAGAATTTGACATATAAGTGAGGTAATGCAACTCCAATTAGCCATAATTGAAATAAACCTGCAAGACGCCAGAAATTCAACACAAGAACAGACTATTAAAAGCTGTTAGAATGCAACATAATAATCATTGCTCAATTTCTATCATTTTGGGTTTTTTTTTTAAATTCTGTATCATTTCTAATTTTTTTAAAATAAACTTTAAAAAATTTTAAAAAGCTGTAAGAGAAAGGAAACACCATCTATAAAGGGAAAACTATCACATTCAGGACAGAATTCTGAACACAAACCATTAAGTGAAGAATTTGGAGTGAAGTATTTCAAGTCCTGAAAAAACAATTGGAAGACATTCATGACCACCAACCAACTAAACAAAGAGTACTGAAATCTTTCTAGACAGAGATAAAAATTATCACAATTCCAAGAACAAAAATAGAAACAACCAAACAGGACAAGCAACTAAACAGAGGGAAATATCAAAGAACCAACAGCAAGAAAATGGTATGGCAAAGACAAGCCAATATATATCACTTATAACCATCAATGTAAATGACCTCAATTTGCCAATTAAAAGAAGCAGACTTGGGGCCAGGGAGATAGCTCAGTAGAATAAACACCTGCTTGGCAAGCACAGGGTCCTGAGTTCAATACCCTGTACTGAAAAAACAAAGAAAGAGAGAAAGAAAATCAAAATTATGCTGTATACAAGAAACACACTTAACTCAAATAGAAATTCATAGACTGAAACTCAACGTCTGGAAAACAGTACTCCATGTGATAGAAACCCAGAAAAAGCAGGAGTAGCTATTTCTTTGCAGACAACGTGAACTTTAAACCATCAGTGATCAAAAGAGATAAAGAAGGTCACTACATATTTGTTAGGGAAAAACTGCAAGAGGAATAGGTAACAATCATAAATATATATGCACTCAGTGTAGGAACACTCAACTATGTAGGGCAAATATTAATAGACAGGAAAAACCAAAATAAACAATAACAGTGGTGGGAGAGAACCTTAACATCCCATTATCAAAAAGAAATAGACCAACTAGACAAAAAAAAATCAGCAAAGAAGGCCAGGGATATAGCTCAGTAGCACAGCATCCACCTGGCAAACACAAAGTCTTAAATTAGATTCCCATATTTAAAAAAAAATCACCTTATTGAAAAAATTTTGCATAGCAATAAAATCAGAGTGGAAAGAAAACCTATAAATTGTGAAAGAATTTTAGCCAACTGTCCCTCAGACAAAGGATTTCTGACCATATGAAAAATTTTTAAAAATTAGGTCCCCCCCCCCAAAAAAAAAATTAGGTCCCCCACCCAACTTTAAAAACCCAACCCAAAACTGGGCATCAGAGATGAGTATACACTTCTCTTTTTTTTTTTTTTTTTTTTTTTGAGGAACCAGGGATCAAACACAGGTCCTTGTGCTTGCCAGGCAAGCACTTATTCTGCTGAGCTGTCTCCCCAGCCCCCTACACTTCTCAGAAGAAGAGATAAATACAAATGATGAGTAATTATATGAAAAAAATTCACTAGCATTGATCATTTCAGAAATGCACACATAAGATTGCTAAGATAGATGCTGAGGCAAGAGGATCAGTGCAAGTTCAAGACCAGCCTGGGCTACGAAAGTGAGTTCAAGGCCAACCTGAACTGCATAGTGAGACTCTGTCTCAAAAAAGATTGCTAAGATAATTATACTACTAACCTCTATTAGTTATTTAAAAAGAATAGTGTTGGGAGCCACAGGAAGCCAGGAAATTGATCAAATGTGTGTAGGTGGGACTGGGCCTCCTTGCCTGAAGACAAAGGGCTGCCTCAGTGCTGAGAAAATCATACTGTCTCCTTCAGCCCAGCTATTAGTCGCTAAGCAATCTGTGTCACGTGATGCAGACTTTGCAAAGGTATAAATAAAGGGACATTTTTGTGTGAGTTGAGTTAGTCTTGCTCATCAGGCAGACTGACAACCACCTAGCCCAGGTATTTGTTTTGTTTTCCTACCACCGCATCTCCCCAGGGTTGAACCATTCGCAGTAAGATCTATGGATCCCTACATTTGGCGCCCGAAAAGGGACCCTGGTAAGAGGTAAGTGTGGGCAGAGGAACCACTTCCAAAAAGTGCGCACAAGGTGGGGAAGTGGAGTGTTTAGAGCCAGCAGTAGTCCACAATGGCGCGTTGGCACTGTCTCACTAGGTGTAAATCTTGGGAAACGGGCTCACTAGGGCCAGGAGGAGCTCACTAGGGCCAGGAGGGGCTCACTAGGGCCAAGAGGGGCTCATTAGGACCAGGAAGAGCTCACTAGGGCCAGGAGCAGGATCACTAGGGCCAGAGAGATAACGAAGCAAGAAGAGAGAAGATTTAGAGAAGCCTAACAGAGATTCGATTGGTTCATGATGGGACAGTTTCAAAAACCTTGGATGTTAATAGGTGTATATAGATGTATATAAAATGTTTGTTGTTTTTTTGGTTTTTGTATTTGTGCTACTTTCTAAAACTACTATAAAAAATTTAGTGTGGAGAACTGTTTTAAAATCAAGTCCCAAACAGGGCAAGGAGGGCAAAGCAAATATGCAGCAGGTAGAGCTTAAGCCCTCTAGCTTTCCTCAATTAGAGGGCAAAGAAAATGTTCTTTTAAATTACAAGCTGCGGATTCCAAGCAGCACGGTGCTGCCAGGGGGAGGGGCACAAACTGGGCTTCAGGAGGCTTCTGTGTTCTAGTCTTTGGCAAACCCAGCTGAGATTCCCCAGCTGCCTGCGGATCTATTTGCCTCGTCCAGCCACAGAGGTTGGTGTGTACCACCAACTAGAGTCCTGTGTGCCTGGTGCTATGTAGAAGGGTCATGACTATGGTATCCTGTGGCCTTGACATTCACTATTCGCGTTGCTGGCATTGCAAATTCGTTAGGCTCAAAAAAGTGTCTATAGTTAATATATGGGCAAAACTGAAACACCCAATGTGTTTTATGGAGCCACAAGCTGCAATCCTGAACACGGCAGCTCAGGAAATTTTTGTTGAGTCACAGATTGAAACTAAGTTATAGATCTTCATAAATTGGTATCTTTTAACACCTTAAAATAATTAACACAAGCTGTTGCTACTTATGGCCCTACTGCTCCCTTCATTTTGAGTTTAATAGAAATGCTACAACAGACTATGGCCCCAAATAATTGGAAAAGAATAGCTAACGCGTGTTTGAATCCAAGAGATTATTTATTGTGGAAAGGAAATTTTTATAAATATTGTGTGCAACAGGCATCTCAAAATGTGATTCACAACTTAGCCATTACAAAGGATATGCTAATAGGGGAGAGTTCTTTTGCTAGCACAAACCAGCAACTGACTTTTGTATTGCCCAGAGATGGAGTTGACCATTAAAGAAAAAGCATTTAAAGGGCTGTTAGCAGTCATAGCTCAGCATCCTTGGCCTGGGGCATGGCCTCTGGATAAGGCCACTATAGCTTTACAAGGGGTGGGCAAGGTTTCTTACCCTTGCAAAAGTGCTAAATTGCTAAACTGGAGAGATGCAAAAGGCCATTCTAGATATTTTTCTTCCTATGTCCTCCCCCATATCCCAGTCTATACATGGGGTCATAACATTTTACAGGATATGGGAGCATTTTTGACCAGTCCTAACTCCCTGGTGACTCATCAAATGTTACAACAAGGTTTCCTTCCCAATCAAGGGCTTGGTAAAAATTCCCAAGAAAAAAAAGAACCTCTTTTAGTTGTTCCTAACAGAAATTGTTTTGGCTTAGGCTACTCATCCTCACATTTTCAGGAAGGCCTTGATCTCTGCTCCAACCCAACGGATGGCATCCAAGATATCTTGGATGTCTAATAACCCTGTTTGCATTGATCAATGGCCCCTAACTCAGGAAAAGATCATAACAACTCATATTCTGGTTGATAAACAGCTGGTGGCAGGGCACCTAGAACATTCCAATAGTCCTTAGAACACTCCAATTTTTGTAACCAAAGAAGATCTAAAAAGTGGAGATTGCTGCAGGACTTGCGAGCAGTCAATTGCACCATGGAACCCATGGGAGCACTGCAACAGGGACTGCCCAGTCTTGTAGCTATTCCTTTACATTTTTCCCTTATGGTAATTGATTTAAAAGACTGTTTCTTCTCTATTCCTCTCCACCCAGATGATAAAAAACGTTTTATTTTAATTAACCCTCTGTTAATAATCAGGCTCCTATGCGTCATTTTCAGTGGTGTTGTCTACCACAAGGTATGGCAAATAGTCCAACCCTGTGCCAAGAGTTTGTGGCTACAGCCATTCAGTCAGTGTAATAGGCCTATCCATCAGTGTATATTATTTTTTACACAGATGATATTCTTTTGGCACATGAATTGCCATCCATATTACATCAAATGTTTATTCAATTAGATGATGCCCTCTACTGAAAAGGTACAAACGGTGACACCTTTTTCATATTTAGGACACCTTATTCATCAGAGGCACATTGTGCCCCAAACTGTTCAGATCCAGGTTAAACATCTTACAACTTTAAGTGATTTTCAGACTCTGCTTGGTAACATTAATTGGCTCCACCCAGCTCTTAAGCTAACTACACATGAGTTAAGTCCACTTTTTGACATTCTTAAGGGAGACTCAGCCCCTACTTCTAAAAGAACACTTACACCAGAGGCCAAGACTGCCTTAAGTAAAGTTAATCAGGCTCTTTCTAATGCTCAGCTCTCTTGAGTTGACCTATCTTTGTCAACATTTTTAATTATCTTCCCGACTCAGTATATGCCCACTGGGGTTCTTTGGCAGTCTCAGGGTCCCTTCCACATACTCCACATAAAACTATTACTCCCTTTCATGATGCTGTGGCAGAAGTGATTACACATGGACAAACTCATGCAATTCAGCTCCTGGGTCATGAGGTATACACTATCATTGTTCCCTTTTCTTCAGTTCAGCAAAAATGGCTATGGCAATTCTCATCTTTTTAGCAATCTGCACTGGCTAACTTCCCTGGTATTAATGACTGCCATTCATCTGTGACAGACGGATGTTACACATATTCCTAAATTTGGTTCCTTGCATTGGGTTCATGTTTCAGTAGACACTTCCTCAAGATTCATATTTGCTACTGCCCGCACTGGCGAAGCAGCTAAACATGTCATTGCTCACTGTTTAGATGCCTTTAGTGCCCTTGGCTGCCCAAGGACACTCAAGAATGACAATGGCCCAACATACAAGTGCCATCTTCCAAAAGTTTCATAAGACTTTTAATATTTCCCTTATCACAGGGATTCCTTATAACCCTCAAGCTCAAGGAATTGTTGAACATATACACCATTCAATTAAAATTCAACTACAAAAACAAACAGGGGAATCATTCCCTATAAAATTTATACCTTATAATAGACTTCACTTGGCAGTATATATGCTCAATTTTTTAAGTTCTACAAAAGTGGAAGTACAGCAGCAGAAAGACAATTCCATCAAATAACAGCAAAAAAGACAGGAAGAGTCCTTTGGAAAGATCTCCATACTGGACAATGGAAGGGACCCAGTCCACTACTAACCTGGGGGAGAGGGTATGTTTGTGCTTTTCCAGAGAATGCTGAACAACCTATTTGGGTACCAGAATGTACCATTAGGCTTTATCATGAAGCAGATCCAAAAAAGAAGTAAACAACTAGGAGGCCAGATCCAACCAGGAGCCTACTGAAAGAACTAACAAAATGGAAATCTAAGGTTTAAATGGATGGTAAAATATATAATGATAACTGAACTAAATTTTACTAAATACACAGCATAGATATTATTTAGAGATGAGAGATTTTACTTTTTCAAAAATTTTCTGATAAGAGATCTCTGCTTATTGACAAGAAAATCTGACTAGTCTAGTTACCATTACAATAAAAAAATTTTTGCAATAGAGTTAATATAAGTTAATCTGGTCAGATATATATAGTCAAGTGCACTCATAATTTTCTAAAGATGACCATTTGTGTGTACTATGTTGTCTGTGTGTGTGTCATTCTGTGAAGGGCTGCTCCCCCTTTTAGTTGTTGTTGTTTACCTTTTTTTTCTTTTTGGTCAATACAACATGGAATGTACAGGCTTAAAAGCATGCTCGTTTTAAAGTTACCAGCTGGTCTAAGTCGTATCAAAATTGGTTTATACACAGTTTATCAACAGGTTTAAATTAACTCAGCTTTTGCTGAGAAAAAAAGTTTAAAAATTATTGAGAGTCCTATTGATGAATAGGAGATGTGGCCAACCTTTTGTTCATTAATGAGGAGCTCCAGTAACCTCAGTAGTCTCTTAGGAGACAATAAATCAGTCATTGGTTTAAAGATAGAAACCTTTCAAAAAAAAAATATGGTTAGGTTTTCTCTTAAAAATGGTTTTGGTATTCAACTAAATTAAGAAACAGGTTTGCACATGTGCATGGTAACTCGTTATTGTTAATCTCACAGTGTCCTAAATGTATCCATGATTCCAAGTGTACAGGTCTTCTACAATGTTAAACAAAGATTGCTTCTTGTGATAAGACTTTCCAAAAAATGGGGGAAAGGAAGTAAAAGCCTTGTGATATATGTCTCATTTAAGGATAATTAGGTGAAAAACTCATATGTATTAGATAAA
>PVKN010043088.1:0-10296 GCA_004027915.1 Capromys pilorides | reverse complement strand
AAACTATGGAACTTGTGAAAGTCGTAGAGCTAAAGAGGCAAACTTAGATCATAACTGGGGCTGTCTCTCTCCAGAGATCATAACTCGTAAGGCTGTGTCCACTTAGTTCTTTTTAAAAAGGCATACATTGTAAAGGAGAATTCTGGCTTAACATTAGTGTGTTCAGTGAACATTTGTGAAGCACTAACCATGTTACATATTGTGCTAGGCAATTTTATTTTAGCTAGCTTATTATCCAGGCTATTTGTTCAGTTCTGCTTATCTGGAATTTTTTTTTAATTTGAATAACATAAATTCACAAACCTTTGGCCTTCTCGCAAGCAGTTGATCTACTTAGTAAAAATGTTTTATTCACATACACTATGTGTAGAAATTCTATTTAAATGCATAATTATTCTACAGAACCATTTTGTTCACATCCTGAAATGACAGAGAACTGTCTTAGTTAAAAGAGTATGAGGTTGTACAGTTATAAGAGGGCTTAAATTACACCTTCAACTTGTTAGCTCTGTGATCTGGCGCCTTCAGAAGTAAAATGGCAATAATGGTACCTAATATTGGGTCTGTTGTTCACACTGTGTGAACTCAGAGCCCTTTTTGTTGATGTCTGTGTTCCTAAGTCCAACAGTCAGACCTCAACAGCAATTTATAGGGTGACTGAATCATGCAATCTTTCATGAGCAGAGATGGTTGGCTCTCAGTTGAAGCTAATTCATGGTAAAGATGGCCCATCTGAGAAACACTGGCTAAAAGCTGAGAAAAACCTTCTGGAGAATCTACTAAAATAACTATTCTACATGTCAGACCACAAACCAAACACTGTTTTAAATGTTTTGTGTATATTAGCTTATTTAATCTTAAAGAGTTTTAACCCCAAATAAAATTAAAGTACTGTAGGAAGGAGCTTAGGAAAGGCAAATCAAGGGAACAGACTGTACGAGACACCAAAATCAAAGAAATTAATATCAATTTTAGGGGCACACATAAACCTACAGAAAATTCAGTATGTGTGTGCACGTGTTTATGTGCAGACATGCTTTTGTACAAGGTAGGGAAGTAATGTTAAATTCCCAAGTTAAATCTCCATTTAGTTTCACTGAATTCGAAAAAGTTTTCAGTCATCCATTCCTCGACCTTTGCTACCTCTCAGTGCTTCTCTTACATACTGTATACAAAACTAAGCTGGATATTAACTATTTTTTTAATTAGACCATAATTAATCTTGTTTTTAGGCATATCACATTTTATTAAGGTTATGTCATTTAAATTAGATTGTTAAGAGATATTAGGCATGAATTGTTTGTTTTGACAAGAAGATGCCACAAAGACTTTGTAATGCAGAGCAATTCTGTGCTAAGTAGGACTTTTGTTGCCAAGGGACAGAGCTGGGAGTGATCCAAGGTTTTTAAAGTTTGAATGTGTTTAACATTCCATATCTTGGTGAGTTTAGGGAGCTTGTCTGCTTTCCTTACATGTTTATTTTCCCCTCTCAATGCATTGTGCCACTAAGTTAAATTTTAATTTCCCTCAAAAATGAATAGGAGGAGATGATTTTTAGGATTTTTAGGTTCCTCAGTAGTAACCAAATTATGGTAAATGTGATTCATCTGTGAAAATACTGACTATAAATAGATGTTAACAGTGCTCTGTTGCAGAAAGGCTAGGTCGTGTTCTCATGGCCAGATTAGGGAAAAAAATCCTGTTGGGATTTTATTTAGTTTCTGAAAATAAAAATAAAAAAAGTTTCTTTTTATTTCCCTAGTTACCAACATTGGAAGACACTAAACTCAGCCAATTGCAGTAAACCTATCTGATGGCTAAAAATGACAAATTAAAAATCAGATAACCTAATTTAGCACTTGGCTCTCTTTATCTTCTTTTCCCATTTTCAGTAAAATCATCAGAGTATTTCCTTCATGGTACTTTTTCCACAAAGCTTTGGAAAAAGGAATGGAAACTGAGGCTGTGAATCAGGTCCATATTTCAAAGGATTGTAAGAGATAGTTAGAGTCACAGAGGGAAATGAAGTGTGACTTTTAGAAGCTAGCATGGTTGTCATCTCATCTATGTTAGCTACTTTATTCATGAGATAAAATACCTGACACCCCCATATAAAGGAGAAAAGGCTTATTTAGCTCACAGTTTGTGGAGATTTCAGTCCATAATCATCTGGCTCCAAGGCAGGGTGACATGGTAGAAAGACATTGCAGAAGAGAAAAAATTCATGACAAGCAGAAGACAGCAAAAATAAGGAAGGGATAAAACAGTGTCTTTCTGTCCTTTATATTGTATCCAGGTTATTGGTGTTAGGGTGCTGCCAAACAAATCAATGGACTGATTTAGTAATCACCCACCTTTAATCCTCACACTGCTTCAAGAATCAATCACACTGTAGATTCCAGCACCTCTGAAAAAGCCCATGTGTGACCCCATGAAGCTTTCAGGGGACAGGTAGACATAGATCATAACATTCCAGCCATGGGCCCCCAAAGATGAGTGCACATTCCTTTATGCAAAAGGTATCTGATCCATCTCCAAGAGTTGCCAAAGTCCTAACAGTTTTAGCATTGCTGAAAAGTGCAAAATCTCCTCTGAGATTTAAAGCAAGCTCTTAAGCTGCTATACAAATGTAAAGAAATTTAAATTCTTCCTACATAGAATGGCACAAGATAAGCATTACCATTCTAAAACAAAGAGAAAGATAGAGAAGAGTAAGATCACAGCAAGTCCAAAATCCTGCAGGGCAAACATTAAGTCCTATAGTTCTGTGACCACATCCAAGGCAATCTGTGGCAAGATGTAGGCACCAAAGGGCCTACCCCTATGCTACTGTATATGGTTGTAGTGTCCATGACTTATGCTTAGGTTGGCTCTGCTCCCTCCTTGCAGTTTCCCTCAGATGATCCACATTTGTGGCTTTTCCAAACTGCTCCTTTGACTTCACACTCCCAGTTTCACACACAGTCCTTTCAGGTGCACACTGCTTGGCCTCTTCTGAAATCTACGTGGAAGCCTTCCTAACCCTATAGCTCTTGTATTTTGCATGCCCCTAAAACTCTCAACACATGGATGACATCAAGGTATGCTGCCAGCTAGAGCAGTAGCCAGGCTCCCTTCTCTCTTGGCTCCAGGAGTCCAGTGCCTGTGAAACCAGTTCTAAGGAACAACATCTCTAGGATACTGCCATTCTGGAATATGGTTCTCTAGGACCCTCTTCTCAAAGAAAAGTCTTTCACTTTTGCAACTTTGAAGCTGCAAAGGATAGAATCCTGCTCCTTTTGACACCCTCAGGCCATCTTTTCTAGTCTCCTTTTCCTTCTCAGCATTCAGGATCTCCTCTACTCTGTATTTGTAGTCCACAGCTTTACTGGAGCTTCCTTTCTGCCAAATTCAAAATGTTTAAAACATTCTGTTGGACCCTTTGTTCTTGATTCTCAACATAAATCTAGCTAAACACTCCCTACCAATAGTAGCTATGCTATGGCCTCAGTATTAGGCTGCCTTGAATTTTTTTCTGCCAGATTAATCTGTGTACCACCTTTAATCTCAGTCTCAGGCAAAGTCTCTGGATATGAGCAAAATGCAGACAAACTTTCTACCAAGGCATAACACATGTCATCTGGAGTCCAGTAACCAATACAGTCCTCCTTGCCAGCAGAAACACCCTGAGCTTAATCTTTACCAACAGGATTTCAATTAGTCATCTAGTCTTCTGAGGTTTAATCAGAATCTCTCATACAGTACAGTTTAAGGTGTTCTAGCTCTGTTTTTTCAGCTAGTATATCTGAACCTTTCTTTTCACCTTCTCACAAATCTGTTCCAAAGGCTCTTAGCCACATGGCCAGGTTATGCCACAGCGATGGCCCCACTCTCCTAAATTAAGTCTTCGTTACTTTTCTTGTTGCTGAGACAAAATACCTGACACCCAAAGCAAAGGCAGAAAGCCTTATTTAGCTTGCAGTATGTAGCAGTTTCAGCCCATAATCTGCTGGCTCCAAGGCAGAGTGGCTTGGGAAAGGGGCATCACAGAGAAACCTGTTTGTGGCGAGCAAAAGATAGCAAAAGTAAGCAGAGAGTAAAACAAGCCTCTTCCTGTCCCTTATATTGTATCTTGGCTTCCATGATTAGGGCAGTGCCAAACTCATCAGTGGGCTGATTTATTAATTGCTCACCCTTAATTCCAGCATGTTTAATCCTAGCGTTATACCGTGAATCACATTCTCAGATTTAGCCACTTTTGAAAAAGAGCCATCTATGACTGCATGAGACTGTGGGGGAACATCTAGCCACACACCATAATGTCATCCCTCCCCATTGTGCCAGGTATTAAATACAGCTAAAGCAGTAGATTGCCAGGCATGGTTGTGCATGCCTGTAATACTAGCACTCAGGAGACTGAGGCAGGAGAATTGTTACAAGCTTGAGACCAGCCTAGTTCCAAAGTGAGCTCAAGACTAGCCTGAACTGCATAGTGAGACACTGTCTGAAAAAAGACTTCCCCCACACCCAGAAAGGAAAAAAAAAAAAGGCAATAGATTGATCAGAGTGCATACTTCGGGAAGGCTTTAACAGTTTGTCTGATGTTGAAGCTCTGTTAGAATTTTAAGTATAGACTCAGAAATTTAACAGTAGACATTAATGAAGACTTCTTTGAGTTTATCAGATGATTGCTTGTGCTAACTTGTGTGTGTGCATTGTTTGATAATGTCAGTAAACAGTTATTCATTCTATTTTGCAGATGAAGAATTTGAAATTCAGGAAGCTTAAATATTCTTAGCTAGTAAACTTCAGGTCAGGGATGAAAATTCAAGTATTCAGGCTCTTCTTTCTTTCTATGCTCATGTTACACTACAGTAATTGTCATCCATATTCTCAGTGTAGTTTAAAGGTGTTCTTTGATGTCTTGTCCACTAAATTCTATGTTTGAATAAGCTGCTGGGCATTTCTTTTTATTCTTTAGTGAATAAAGAGCTTGCTCATAAGATCTAATAAAGCAAACGTATATCATGGCTTTTCTTAGCTATATGTTCTAAAGAAAGGACATAAAGAAAAGTGAATAGATACTTCACAAAAGAAGTACTAGTGCCCATTAAATACAAAGGAAATGTTCAGTATCACTGGCCATTTGGAAAATGCAAATTAAAACAACACTGAGATTCCATCTTTCCCTAGAAAGAAAAAATACTCATCATCAAATCAGATAATTTGACTTGATTTGAAAGAATACTTACCATCAAATCAAAAAATTTTTATCATCAGGTCAAATAATAACAAATGCTGGATAGGCTACAAGGAAACAGAAACACTTCTATACTGTCGGTAGGAAGATAAACTAGGACAGCCACTATGGAAATCAGTATAGAGATTCCTCAAATAACTGAAACCAGAAAATCCACTTGACCCAGCTATTCCCCATCTAGGTTTCTTCCCCAACGAGTTAAATACATCATTTTGCAGTGATACATGCATACCCATGTTTATAGTAGAGCAATTCATAATAGTTAAATCTTAGAAGTGGCCTATATGTTCATCAACTAGTGCATGGATAAAAAACATGATATTTATACATAATGGAGTAGCACTTTGCCTAAAGAAAGGTAAACTTGAATCATTTGTAGAAAATGGATGCACCATGAGACCATAATGTTAAGAGAAATAAATCAGAGACACAAGCTTAAGTATCCATTGTTTCTCTTATATGATAGCCCTAAAATATAAATAAAAATCAAAATAAAAGGTAATAGGAAGATGAGAGATAGATCATTCTCAAAGTGGAAATGGAAGGAAGAGAGAGGGGAGGGATAGGGAATGAGAAAAGAATTAGAAAGTGTTTGTACAAGTACCAGCCAATTCCACACAAGGAATGTAATCATGATGTACTGTATATATGTGCTAATATGATAAAAAGGAGTATTTGAGAGAGAATACTAACTCAGTGAAAGGGACTTGTGAAAATTACATGAATTAAATATTTGAATATACTGTGTCCAGATAGGCACCCTGTAAAACAGTCAATTTTTGAAGAATATTAAATAATGTGGGAAAATACTAGATTTGCAAAAGATTCTATTATGTATTGCATTATCTTCATAGTTGTGAGACCTTTTTCAGAAAAGAAAAAAGGATAACTAAGATAAAACTTGAAAGTCATCATTAGGGCAATGAATGGTTATTTTGTAGCAGCTGGTATCATAGTCCATGGAGTATGAGAAAAGACTGAAGAAAATTAAAGGTGGATTCATGAAATAAGTGAATGTGGATGTACCAAGTCATATTAAGAAGTTATATTTGGTGTGGTGACATGTCTAATCCCAGCCTTAGGCAGCTAAGGTAGGAGAATTACAAGTTCAAGGCCAGTCTAGACCACAAGCAGGGTCTTGTTTTAAATTAAATAAATAAATAAAATAAAGAGAAATTATACATTTTGTTAGATGTGTTAATAACTGTGTCTTTTCATGTTTATAGATACAGAATGAACTATTTAAATATGAAATATCATGCTCACCTGGGACCTGCTTTTAACTATTCCAGAAAAAAAAGAGGATAGATGTAGAATAAGTGTGGTAAAATATTGAGGGTTATTGAAGATGAATGATGGCTATGGAGACTTTGTTGTATTCTTCCTGTTTTAGAAGAATGAGCATCAAAAGACTTAAAAGAGGGGCCAGTAAGATAGGTCAGTGGTCTAAAGTACCTGCTTAGGCAAGCTTAGACAACTACAGGGACTGTGGTTCGATCCCCAGCACCACACACTGCACCAGCCCCACCCTCAGGGCAGGTTGAGCCAGCCATAATATAAATAAATAAGTAAGTAAGTAAATAAATAAATAAAGTTAAAAAAGGTAAAAAGTCTTAAAAGAAAAGATAGTATTGTATGTTAAAGTGTTCATCTATGGTGTATTGAATAACTATGTATTGAGAATGAACATATTACACTATAGATAGGTTGTATATATTATGTAAACATTTTAAGGAGTACTTATATTAAAAGAAGAAAAGGGAGTGCTGTGGGAAAGAGAAGGATAAGGAAAAAGAAAGTGTTTGAATGTTAAGCCGAGACAGAGAAGCAAGAGAATAGACTATATCCCAGGAGTCAAGAGAGCAGAGAGCTGCTGCCACCTTATTTTAACAACACTGCCACACTTTTAGAGCAGTTTTTGGGACTCTAATTTGGAGTTGTCTGCTTTGAAATATCTGTCAACTGTGACGAGGTCTGATTCTTGGAAAGTGAACTTGATTTTTGCAACAGGGAAAAATCTCATAGGACTAAATCTAGTCAATCAAATTAGAGATTTTGAGTCAGCTAATACTATCTTTGGTCAAAGGGTCCTGCTGTGACTTTAAAGTAGTGAGTGGATATTTTGTGTGGGTTCAGAGTGATGTAAAAGATGTTTCCAAAATATATCAGCCATGATATTTTTGTAGTGTTAAGTTTTTAATGTAAAGCTTTTGATAAATTTTGTGCCTAGGTAAAATAAACAGGGTTCTTGTTTTTTAATATTCCATCTACTTTGATTACATGTCAAATCCTTGGTGTCCTGGAGCTTTTATCTATTTTCTAGACTCCAAATGCAAGCAGAGCAGTAAGAAAGCAGCAGAGTCTGCTTCTACAGCAGGTCAAAGAATGCAGGCTCTGGAACCAGGTTTACTGACTTAGTTCTGCCTTCCTCAGTACATACTGTCAAATTTGAGGTGAATTACTGCACTTCATTTCTTCAGGGCTCAATGTCTTGAAGGTTTACTGGGGAATATGAGGTCATGTGTATAAAATGCCATGCCCCACATGCAGCATATAACAGAAGCTCATAGGTCATCCTGATACAGATGTCCTAATGTAACTCTGCATCTTGATTCAGGAAACATGCCTTTCCTCCTGAGACATCAGATGAGAAAAGAAAATAGCTAATAGATTTTTTTTTGCCTTTTGGCATTATGAGGAGAGCGTGTTACTCATGATGGGAAGGAGTTCTTGTAGTCTGTGTGAAACAAGTATTTTAAGACTGTGTGTTACTTTGTGCTTAGCTCAGATGAAGATTGTCAAACTGAAGAAGTTGGGATCTGGCCAAGAACCAGTTCTTGTTGTTTATCAGAGAGATGATAGGGAACCATGATCATGCCAGTGACTTGACATGAAATGACTTTTTGGTCCAAAGTAGCTAGAGCTGTTCCAAACAGGATGGTAAAGACTGCCAATTCAAAAGGCTATATTCATCCAGCCTCCCACTAGACTGTGTTGTCCACCAAGCAAGACTTTGAATCCTTTTCTAACACAATATTACAAAAAAAAAAAAAAAAAATTATCTTTAGGCAATTTGCTAAGAATTCTTACGTCACTATTTCCTTTTATATAAAAACCTTCTGAGATAGAGACCTATGCTTCATGAGCTAGAGAGATTTAAGTTGATCTGCCCAAATCCATAGTGCTTGCTGGTAAAGGACAGAGTAAGAATTCTTTCCAAGCCAACTTTCCATTACCTGAATTGTTTCTTAATAAGAATAATGACCTATATAAAATTGAGACGGACATCCCCTCAGATGTTATGCTGTAGTTTTGAATACATGAGGATAATTGATACAGTCAATGCCCTTTCACCAAAGACCTGTATCATAAAGTGTTGAGGAAAGAATAGAACAGGTATATGATGACGTATACATATAATCCTAGCACTTTGGAAGGCTGAGGCAGGAAAACTGCAATTTTACCTAAGCGTTTAGTTCAGTGAAAAGGCCCTGAAATTCAGCCCCAAGTACCACATCATACAATATGATATGATATAGTACACTGCACTATAATACAATATAATACAATACAATAATAACACAAAGAAAGAACTAAGATAAGAAAAAATGCCTCAGTTTGTTGAAAATTAAGAAACAATGTGAATTAAACTAAAGCTCCTTTACTGTTCTCCATTATTCAACTGTGGGAAATAGAGAGGAAGTTGTGTTATAAAGCAAAAGCTCTGCTTAAGTCAGAAATAGATCAGGAGCATCAAGAATTACAAGGAAACCACATGTGCCTAGGTGCAAGCTTGTTATAGGTAGTGTGATCCCAGCTAGCCCCTGTGAGTTTGGGTCACATCTTGAGTTTTTAACTGATAAGAGGCTTCTCATCCTGTCGCATAAGAAGGTCAAGGAAAAGACCAGGGGTTTACAAATTCCTGTTTAACTCTACAGGAAGAGAGTTCTCCTGTGCTCTTCAGGGAGGGGAAAGGGCTTACCCAGACACCATAGAAACAATTGCATTTCAGCCACTATAGAGTTGATGGAACTCGGGAATGAGCATAGGGATTCTGCCCACTGTGTGTGGTTCCACACAGTCCTTTGTTAGAAGACACCCTGGGCAGCCAAGAGTATGTGTTGACCAAGGAGGGTGGCTGCTGCTAGGAGCTATAAGTAAATAAATAAATGTCAGAAGCTTACAATTAGGAGGACAACAAAGAATCATTACTCTCCCTTGAGCATGTTGCTTTGGATGTTTGGAGTAATGATTGTGAAGGGTTTTACACACAGACTAAACTAAGTTCTTTGTGTTCTTTTCAAAGTAGAGAGCTTGCCAAGTCAATTTCAGCATGCAAAATACAATTATTCTTTTGGCATTTGGAGGCTTTCCTTATTTTCACTCAGGGATGGGAATATTCAGCTTGTGATAGAAGAAGGCTTTATAAGGAAAGCAAACGCAACTTTAGCCCTTATTTCTTTTTAAAAGAATTTTCCACATCAGATCTGTCATGTCTCTTAACTCTTACATTAAACCTCTTGTCATAGAGCCAAAAGGAGAAGCCATCAGGCTCAGAGTGCCCCACTCACATTGGTGTCCACAATGTGTGGCTCACTCTTGGCTATCTTCATAGCCTCCGCTTGGCAACTCACTGAAATTGTGTATTACTCTTGTGAATATGTGCATGCAGATGATTGGTAGGTATATTTCTAATGATACCCAATGCTTCTTGCAAGTATGGTGTTGGTCCATTATAACATAAACTTTGTGATAGTGGTTCCCATCCTGGGAGTCCACAACACCCAGGAGCTTCCAGAGTTATCGAAGGGTTAACTTACATAAAACAATGAGAGACATTATGTTGAGCTAGGGCTACCAAAAAACTTTAGTTTATTTCCCTAAATTTTATTTTGATGTATATGATTGTGATTCAATCTGTTTGTTTTTAAAAAGCTGAATTTAAATAAAACCTTCCATAATTGACAACTGCCCTCTTGTTTAAGTATTTAAATATGCTTTAGATTTTTTTATCCATCAGCTATGTCTCAAAGAGTTTAATTCTTCACTTGAGAAGC
>PVKN010043087.1:0-10302 GCA_004027915.1 Capromys pilorides | reverse complement strand
TGTGGAATCTGGAACCATATTCATTAACTTTTCATAATTTATTATACGTAATCCATTGGTCTAGGCCTCACCTTGAATGAAACATTTACCCCTAGGTGATTTTGTAACATCATGAATTAGTTGTTACAAATATAGTAGTTTGTGGAGTCATGCAGATCTTCTCAGTGTTGACTCTCCTTATTCTATAATAAAAATCATGTTCATTAATAGTATCATCAATTTCATTTAAAAAAATCTTGAAGCCTTGCAAAGCTGACAAATTCATGGTGGTAGACATTAGTTTCACAAAACCTTATTGAAAGCTTAAATTTTACTGGTGACCAAGCTTGGTAGTGATTTTCTTTGAAGTGTCAGTCTCCCTTTATTCATTTCTGAGAAAATATCTGCCAAGTGTCCACATCTGAGTAACTGCTATTGATGTCTGTCAGTCAAGTGTCCTTTCAAGTGAAAATAGGGTCAAGATTTCACCAAAGTAACTATATTTATTGGTTAATAAAAGACACTGTTAGACGGATCTGTCCCTTCTCCAGAAGTGCAGAGTAGACAGGAGCAGTTGGAACCACCGTGTCTTGATGGATGTGGAGACACCAGGGATTCCTCAGCCATTGCTTTCACACCATCAGCACAAATGTCAGTGCAGAGGAAAAGAGAGAGTGCTATTGTTCTGAAAATACTTTTGGGTTCTTGAGACCCTTGAAAGGCTCAAGAAGCTAGGCAAATGTCTGCGTCTCACACCTCAAGATCTGAGGTGGGCTGTGTGGCTTCAAGGCAACTGCACAGGCAGCAGGATCTGACATGCCTTAGGTGCTGTGCCGGGAGCTCTTCGTGCATCATTTCACACAAACCTGAGGTGGACTCTTCATTCCACTTTCCAGTGAGGAGACTAAGGTTCAGAGATGCAAATGAATGTGTCTAAGCTCACACAACTTGAAAGAGTTAGAGTCAGGCAGAAGCATCCAGCAGGCTGCCTCTTCTGATTTAGAAGGAGAGACCATCAGGATGGGCAGAGTTAGTAAATACTGCCAGGGGCAAGAGGTCAAAGCAGTGGCCATGAGTCTTGTACTCAAAGATGTAAGTAGCCAATCAAAGCTCTCCCTCAAATCTGTTTTCCCACCTGGTTCTCCCAAAATTCATCTGAGAGGCTAAGTAGAGGTCTTATTTCCTTTTGGTAAGTAAGGAAACTGATGCCACTTAGCACACAAGCATCCTTTTGCAGCCCCAGAGTCATAAACTGAGAGACCCCCACCTTCTCACCAAGGCCAAAGGTGCAGGGCTCTTCTTGACAGCTTCCTTGTGTTATCCTGCTATTTCAGGCCTTGGAGGGGCATATGGCAAACATTAGTGGTGCTCAGAAGGGGGCGGGGAGAAACAAAGAGACAGAGAGACAGAGATAGAGACACAGAGGGAAACAAAGGTAGAGACACAGAAGGAGACAGAGGTAGAGAAACAGAGGGAGACAGAGATACAGGCATAGAGGGAAACAGAGAGAGATAGACATACACACAGAGACACACACACACACACACACACACAGATAGACACAAAGAGAGATAGACATAGAGAGACAGAGACCCACACACACAGACACAGAGAGAAAGAGAGAGACAGAGACAGAGAGAGACAGAGAGACAGAGACAGAGAGAGACAGAAACAGAGGCTCTCACATTTAGCTGGAAATAGTTTGACTGCCAACAGAAAAAGAGGTGTGGGTTGGGGTGAGAGGGATGTGTACACAGAATAGGCCAGAAAAGTGCCATGAGGTTTTGGAGGCTCTTAACAAAAGAATGGCTCAAATGCAGCCTGGATCTCTTTCTCTATGGAAGCAGGAATAGTCTGGCAGAGAGGAAAGAACAGGCCATGTCAGGCAGCCCCTGAAGGAAACATGCCAAATGCCCCACCAACCCCAGGTCCCCCGAGTGCTTGATTCAGAAAAGACACCTTATTCAGAGGGCTAGGAGACTGCTTGTGCAACTCCAGAGGGATCAGAGACACCACCTGCAGCCAGGGTTGCTTCCCCAGAGCCCAAGCTCTAGGGACATGAACTCCTTCTGGAAAATTCTTGTGTCTGGGACTGAGAACTAGGGGAGAACTTCCCTGGCTTCTCAGGACACTTCCCTGAGGTTTGCAATCATGGGTCTCCTGTGGAGTGCTCTGGAGTTCAAATTCCAGGTGAGGTTTAGGCTCAACTCAGTCTGTCCCTGCCTTCTCCTTCTGTTCCTTCCAATGAGGTGGTTTTGCCATTGTTGTTTTGTTTGCACTCCCTGGACAATTACCAGTCCCTTCAGTTACAGGTCTCCAGGATGCAAAAGAGGGGAAAGTTGAATGCCCAGGCCTTTAACACTTCATCCAAGGCCCGTGTGTGGCCTCTGCTTTAAGGCGCAGACCCTTTGCAAGCTAGGTTGCTGCAGGCATGAATGCGAACACCTCAGCATCACTAGTCCCAGTGCTGGGCCAGTGTCTCTTCTGATCTTGCATGGACTGCTACCCCATCACTGAAGATTACATTTGAAGGAACAGAAAAGAATGCCCACCTTTCAGTTCCTTTCCTTATCAGTAGACTGCGATCTGAATTTAGGGCTTGATTCTTTAACTCTAGGTTATATGAACTAGAAGAAGGGAGAATTATATTGTAAGACTTCTTTTCCTGCTTTGTTTTTGTCTACAAATATTTCTTGATAATCTCCGATGTGCTTGGCTGTGTTATAAAAGCTGGGGGACTGGGCAGTGAATGAAGAAAATGGACTCTGCTGTGGAGAAGCTGACATTCCATCAGATGAGTGAGGTAACAGGAAAACAAAGACAGCTTGATTCCTCACAGAATGAAGAAGTGACTATTAGCTAAGGTAGAGACCATCATGACATGGCCAGGGTTATGTGCAGAGACCCCAGGAGGCCTACCTGAATAAATACTGATAAAAGTGAGGGCAATGGTGCTCTGAAACCAGGTGAGGGAAGACACTTCTACTTGTCAGGACAGTAGTGCCTAAAATGGGGTGGAACCTGTCTTTGAACAGCAGATTGCCCAGGCCAGCAGGGCCGTTTCCAGCTGATGGCTTCTTCCACATCACTGAACATGGTTCTTGGATCCTGATTGAACATTCTTATTCCAGCAAGTCTGTGTTGTTTCAGCCAAAAGTTACCCTTCAGAGAAAAAGCAAAAGCAAGCCAGCAAGCAAAGTCCTTCTTATACCTTGGATTAGCTGACCAAATATTTGTTTCTTTTTCTTCTGCCATTCTTTTTTTTTTTTTTTCGGCCCACCCCCCTCTTCTGCCATTCTTGATCCAGCCAAGAGTCTACAGCCTTAGAGTCAGGTCTTCAATCCCTCTCAACAGTGGTAAAGACAGCAATAGGAAAGTAAATCCAATGTGTAGAAAGTGCCTCTTCCTTCAGGCAGTTACAGAGCTAGGGACAGGAGCAGTAGGGTGGGAACCACACCCAGGTGTCCTCTGATCCAGTTCTCTTCCTCCTTTCCACTACATCATGTACTGCTTTTAGTCTGCAGTTACTTCATGTTCTTGGAGAATAACAATAGTTGCTCATATTTCCCCATAATCTGGATTTCCTCCTGTAATGTTGTTCTGTTCTTCTCTGAGGACATTTTCAGAGAAGGGAAACTCTCCGTAAGTTTCTTCTTCTTTTTTTTTTTTCTTTTAAACTAAATATTATCTTTTGCTCTATGCCAGGATTTGTGCATAAGGCCTTACACTTGTGTTACACTTAGCATTTCATTGAATTCTCAGGGTCCCCTTTGCAATGCATGGCTGTTATACTCATTCTTACTGAAAGACTGAGAAACTCAACTTCAGAAAGGCTGAGTAACTTATCCAAGGTCACACAGCCAGAGAATGGTGGAGCTGGGCTAAAACCCCAGTATGTATAGATTTATCCTTTATAGGCACTGCAACCTACCAAAGGAGAATGTTTCTATCGAAGCTTCTGTCCCTTTCAAGTTGTGGAGCTGTTATTTTTGGGAGGTTCCTGACCTATGGGCTGGCATGCTTATCACTCACTAACTTTGCATCCTGGCTCCAGGTGATGCAATACTCAGCGACAGCCTGACCAAAGCTGTGCACTAGCCAGCAGCCCCTAGACAGGAGGGAGCCACTCCACAGGCGTACTGTGCTCTGACTGGTGGCTGCCAGAGACAATCAAGCTTCTTTTCTTGGAGACCAGGAAAGTAGAGTTATGGCATAGGACAGTGCTTATAATTATAGGTGACAGCCACAGCTGCCCAGCATTGATGGACAGAGGAGCTAATCTAGTCGCTACTATGAGTGAAAATCATTTCAATGACTAAGCACTATTCAGACCTTCATGGGGTTTGCTGCTGCAGCCCAGATGGTTTCTTACCTTTGTTGCATCACTTTGAACTCTTAAAATACACTTCTATTTATAAGACTACACCACATACCTTGAGAATATTGTATCTGACAGTGGGATACAGCATCTTTCTTATACCAGTGGTGGAGAGACTATGGCCAGGAAAGAGAAAGAGCCCTGTTGGAGGTGTCCAGGAAGCCAAGCCCAGTGGGGTGACCATGGAGGCTGCTCGCCCGGGCCAGGCTCTTCCCAGTCTGTGCTGAGCTACCCTGTTCTTTAGCTGTACCTTGCACAACTTCCTTATGCTTGGCCACAGTATGTTTTCTTCTGCATGCTTACTCTGTCCCAAGTACACTTCACAAATGCGATCTGACTTAATCACTACCCCCAGGAAGCATAGAGACTTACACTGTGACTTTGTTGATTAGTGGGAGAGAAGGAATATACATCCTGGGATATGACAATGGCTTTGCCACTGTGCCTACAGCACTGAGCAAGTGGCAGCCTGTGGTGGCATTCTCACTGTGCAGCTAGGAGAGGAAGGCCTAAGCAGCCACAGTCATACAGCCACTAGTTGTTGTAGCTGGGACCAGAATCCAGGGCCGGTTTCAGGCTGGTGCTTGTACCTGGGGCATCACTGCTACCCTGAGGCACCTCATGCATCTTCTGGAAACCTTCTGGCAGTGAACATTCACCACCTTGTAGGAGATCACTCTAGAGAACTTAGCAGTGATAAGTGCACTTAGGTGTGTCGAGGCGTTGGTACTATTTGTGGTGCCCCGGGTGGGCCTGTCTGCTTTTGTGGTGGAGTAGTCTTCTGTGGCAAGACTCTGAGTGGCAGCCAGGAGCCCAGGCTCCCAGTGAGGTGATGCCCACAATAGAGAATCTAGGTTCACCAAAGCAGCACCTTCTCCAAAGCCTGCAGTGAGCGTCAACTCTTCAGGAGACTGGAGCAACACTCAAGAGATCAGAGCATCTTGCAGAGCCCCAGTGTTTCCTGCACCGCCGTTTCTTTCCAACTGCAAGGTATGATTGAAAACTACCAGGAATATTCACATCTAAAAACACTTGTCACAGTAAATTTAGCACATGTTGCCATCAGTCTTTCTCAGAATTGCCCTCTCCCCAGTTCATATATGCCTACCCCAATCATCCCTGCAGCTTTTTGGAATAGTTCTAGATGTCCTCTTTCAAGAGGATCTTCAGTTGTGCTGTTACAGTGTCCAGAATCCATTTGAAATGTTTACGTTTCATAGTCATTTGGATTTTGGGGAAGGGCCGGAAGTTTCACAGTGACAGCTCTGGGGACACAGTGGATGAGGATGCACCAGGAAAGTTTTCAGGCCTGCTCTTCCATGGCATGTCACTTGGCAGCAGCGTTCACCATCCATTTTGGTCACATACCATGTAAGGTGCCTTCTATTCAAGTTTTATCAGCAGAGTACTGCGACATGTTGTCGCACCTTTCTGCTTTTTGTACCTCACTTTGTCAGAGATGAAGTTGTGATTTACCACTCAAACTTCCAGCACTCCAGAAAAAAGAGGGTAATATTGGTGATCTTCATGCTGAGCTGCAAAGAATCTTGACATTTCCTCCTAGGTACTTTTGAAATTTTGAAAATAGTAAAATCTTTGCCACAGAGAAGAAAAGTTCATATTGATTAAAATATGTTCATCATTCATTTATGTAAGAATTTTTTATATATAGGATTAGTTCATGATGTTGTTTTAAAGAAAGAATTGCCTTACTAAAAAAGAAAGTCTTATTTGTGACATCTTTTTCCTAAAACGTCTTGGGGCAGAGAGCCGCAGGACACATCAGTACGGAAGTAAAAGGTAATCGTGGTTTCAAAGTCAAATTTCCTAGCAAAGTCAAATTTTCCCTTCATCTAAGCAAGTCTGTTGCTGAAAGATGATCCTGCCTTCCCAGCACCTTCACTTCAACAGACTGGGACGGCAGCATGTGTTTCTGGTTCCAGCAGCACCCACTGATCATCCCGTCTTTATAACGCAGGCCCTGGTACTCCCAGCCAACCCTTGGCAGAACAGTGTGAGCCACTGGTGGCTCCGACAGATATTTGGGCTTGTCTGACAAATTTTCTGCATCATTCCATCAACTCTGGAACCCAAAGTCCTGGCTGCCTACTGTGGCTCTGGAAGAAGGGTTCCTGGGATGGATAGTGGATTTGGGAAACAACTCCACTGCTATGAGGACAAAGGCCTGAAATGTCTGTTCGTAGGAGCAGACTTGAGATGAAGCAGGTACATTCTCAGGCTTGTGTCCATCTACACACACACACACACACACACACAAATACGCAATCATTACTGTTCCTTTGTGGTCCATAGTGAAATGGTTTAATTAGTCAGGACATCTTCATTTTCAACTACCCTTGCCACCTCCCTGGCTTGTCTCTTTCCACAGCTTTTCCGTGTTGCAGTCCAGTAGCAAGGCCTCATCTCCACAACCATCTCACTCAACTCTGTATCTCTAAACATATCTTCCCAACACCACCCAAACCAAAAACCACATCCTCATGCAGTAGAGATCTCAGCAACACAGGGCTGCAAGCCTGATATTTTACTGGCAGGGAAACGGGGTCTGATGTCTCAGAGTGTCAGCTCAGTCTTTCAAAAGGAGACCCAGGGTCCCTCAGCACCCTGGAGACCTGTCCTCAGCTTCCACAGGTGGGCTCTACTGCCCTTAGAGATCTTCTGTTTGGCCCATATCCTGTGGGGTGCTATGACGTTATTTTGAGATTTAAGTCTAAACAGTTTGAAGTTGGGACTTCATTGTTAAAAGTTTAGATTTTTAGCTTCTCTTGAAAAATTGCAAAATGTGGCAACATGGTCCTCTAATCCTTCGTGTCCATAATTTGCTGGAGGTAAATAGCCACTGTTACTTTTATGTGAAGAACTAGCTGGCTCATTTCTCTTTCCAGCTAGTCACTATAGGCATTCGCATTTGAAGCCTCTCTTACATAAAAATAACAAAATACTTCTAATAACTGTGGATGTATAATGAGTTTTCTACCACTAGTAGAAGGCATGACTTCATATGTGTGCCATCTTATTCTTATTCAGGTTCCTCTGAGATAAGTATATTATCATTTCTATTTTATAAATAGCAAAGTGGAGGGTTGTATGAGTTAGGAGAGTTTCCTCAGGTCACACACCTGGGGAAGCAGAACCAGGATTAGAAGCCAAATTTACTCAACTGTTATGAT
Source organism: Capromys pilorides (assembly GCA_004027915.1). NCBI lineage: Eukaryota > Metazoa > Chordata > Mammalia > Rodentia > Capromyidae > Capromys > Capromys pilorides. Next base: position 2,754 of record PVKN010043087.1, on the reverse strand, counting down.
TTACTTGACAATGTCTCCTAAAGGCCTCATGCACTCAGAGATGGGAATTTTGAAGAGAATTGGACCATAAGCACATGCCATCTGACCTTCTATTAGAAGATAAGGTCTGGTCAAGAGAGACTGATCCCTTGGGGGATGGCCAGGAAAGCTTCTCTTCCTTTCCCTTCCCTTCCCTTCCCTTCCCTTCCCTTTCCTTCCCTTTTCTTCCCCTTCCCTCCCCTCCCCTCCCATCTCCTCCCCTCCCTTCCCTTCTCTTCTCTTTCCTTCTCTTCTGTTTCCTTTCCTCTTCACCTCTTCCTCTCTCTTCTCTCTTCCTCTCTCTCTTTCTCTCTCTCTGCAACTCCCTTCAGCCTCTGCTTCCTGACCACCATGCTGTTGCCAGCCTTTTCATTGGTATGCCTGCCTATTCTGTACTGTAACATTGAGCCCAAATAAATCTCTCCTTTAAATTGTGGCTGTTGGGTGTTGTACCTCAGTGGTGCTAAAGGGACTAAGCCACTCACTCTAGAAACTATCCCAACTCTAATACCTAGGAGGACTCTTTCTATAAGACTGACATGGTGATGGTTCTCCAGCCTTGTATCTACATTTGGAATTCCAGTCCCTGTTTCCATCTAGCAGTGGTACTTGGTTAATAAGAATTCATTAAATGGGAAATCTGAGTCCTGACTAGATGAATCTTCGCACAATTCTCCTTCTCCAGGCCCTTTTGCTCCTCCTCTTGACTTCAGCAGTGTCACTATCCCTCTTTTATAGAACCATGTGGGCTCTTTGACTGCATCTCTTAGGCTCCCTTCCCTGCCTATCATTTGTAATCAGTGTGCAGTGAAGTGCACAGTTCTGTGTCCCCCATACTGTCTCCACTTTCCTGCCTTTAGATCTTTGCTCTTTGCTTTCTCCCACCTCGCATCATTGCTGCTTTATGTTTTCAGTTTCCATCAGTTCACATTGCTCTCCTCCTTTGAGATCCTTATTAAACATCAACTGCTGGATGGAGGCAGCCTATGCACTGGGGCATGGCCTTTGAGACAACTCAATGTTAGAAAACTTCTCCAGGCAAAGCCTCTGGGCCTATATTTCCAGTCTCCAGCCAACTGAAATTATATTCCCAATTTCATATTGATCTGATTTTTTCTCATGTCTCTGTATTTCTCCTTTATGTTCTGAAATGGTCTTTACACAGTCTTTCTTAGCTCTCTTGAGGTCCAGCTCAAATGTCCCTTTGAGGGTGCCTTCCTGGACAAAATCTTCCATTTCTCACAGCACCTTCATTCCTGTGCCTGTAGCCAGAGAGGCAAATCTTCACCATTTGCCAACTATTCTTGGATCATCTCTTAGGTGCCGGGCACTGTGGCGGCTCATTGATGTACTTTATACCAACCTTTGGCAAATACTAAGTGCTGATTATATCACAGATACTCTCTTAGCACAAGAGAAGCAGCACTTATTGCCAAGTATAATATCAACTGCAATGAAAAAAATATAGAACAACAGATTCTGATGCATAGATTATGATAATAAACACATCAGAACTGAGCAATGCCCACTAGGACAAATCTCTCTCTCTCTCTCTCTCTCTCTCTCTCTCTCTCTCTCTCTCTCTCTCTCTCTCTCTCTCTCTCTCTGCTGAAGGTCGCAAGAGATGACTACTCCAGAGAAGTTCAGGCCTAATGGGCCCCACCTAGGAGCAAAAGTTCAATAATAGCTTTTGCCAAATTTGTGGCTCCTCCTGCTTCCTGACTCCTTTGTTACTGGTTGACACTACAGCTGTGAGGCCTCCCTGTCTCACTTCCTCCAAGGGAAATGTACCCAGGAGAAAGCTTTGCTTCCAGGGCCTCCAGGTGCCAGGTCTCTATAGCTGTTCACTGGAGGATCTGTCCCGGAGCCAAGCATCCTGGCTGTAGGAGGAGGAGACACAGGATCTTGGTCCTGAGTAGCACCAGGCAGCAGCCAATCAAGACCAAGCTTGTTGAGAGGATGATTGGTTATATTTTTTACGATGCAGACTCTGAAGTCTGTGAGCATAATTACACATATTAGCTGAGAAGGCGCTCAGGTGATTTGACCATTCTGCAGATATCACAAGCAAACTGATTCCTCTTTGATGTTCCACTGGCTCAAGCCCCTTCCCATGGAATGTCCCCTCCACTGTCTCAGTGATGGTGGTGCCAATGCTGACTAGGAGGAGCTCCCACAGAGGTTCTACGTGAAGGGCTTTGTATGGCGTTTCTCATTTCGCACTCTCACACAACCCTTGCAGTACATTTTACCCTTACCTGTATTTTGTTGGTCAGGCCACTCAGGCTGGGAGGAGTTAGGAAATCCCCACAGACATAAGCTTCAAACATGGGAATGTCAGAACGCAAGCCCAAACAGATGCCAGACTCTCGAGTCTGGGTTTCATCATCTGATAACACAGCTTCTTATGCTGTAAAACTGTATCTGACACGAAGATTTCATTCAGTGTCACCTATATTCTGAGGCTTTACTTGGTTATTATTATTTTATTTTTTGGTCCTGGTAAGTGGCTCCTCATAGAACTGATCTAAAGTGTCAGTGTCATTCATTATTCAACCTTCATTACAGATTCACCAGATATTCTTTTAGCTCCTATCTGCACTGGACTTTAGGAAAAACAACTCCGCTTATCCTCTTGGGAAGCTCTCTGACCAGTAGTTCAGGGCAAGATTAATATGCCTGAGACCAGGCTTGATGGTGCACAGTAAAACCAGTTCTTGGGAGGCTGTAAATAGG
>PVKN010043086.1:0-10290 GCA_004027915.1 Capromys pilorides | reverse complement strand
CTTGTCTTCATAAAATCCATTTGTGTCCTTACATGTTTCAGTACTTTATTTTATTTCAAATTGTTTTACACTATTCTAGCATTCCACTTTACGATTGTACTACAATTTTTCAACTCACAGTTAATAGACAATTGGGTTATTTCCAGCTTTTAGCTATTTTGAATAATGGTGCTATCACCAGCCATCCTTGTGGACAGTGTCATTTATCTTAGCTGAACACCTTGGAAGATTACAGAGAGCTTCTTATGTTTAACTGCTTAAGAAGCTGTCAAACTGTTTTCTAAAGTGATTGAACCATTTTATATTCTCACTTCCCTTTTTTTCCAGCATATGTGTCAGCCAAAGATTATGTACTTTGTGCTAAGCACTCACAATTCAATGACTATTAATACAACAAACAGTCTCTGAAAATATGAAATGCTTCCCAGTTTTCTTGGGCTGTAGGGGTTCCTCTGGTGCTTGTATTGTTCTGATTTCATTGTACCTAATAAGGAAGCATCAGCTGTTATTTAAATGATTATAATTAAATAAAAGCTGTGATTAATTTATTATTTATTTCTTCAAGGGGTGTGTGTGTGTGCATGCACGTTTGTGTTTCTCTTGGGTAAAGACATAGGACATATAATCTTATATGTAGAAACAGCACAACACAGTTAGCTGATGTCTTTACATTAGAAAGGTCCACAACGATTATCTTCTGACAGGTGGGAGCACATTCCCATTGCCTGTGCTGTACAGAACATAATTCAGTGTAGTAGTCATTTACATCTGTTCTGCTGGCAGAAACTTCTTTGCCAGGCTGTTGTTCAACTGGAAAGGACATTCAGAAAAGTGACTACATCTTCCAAAATGTATAAATTAGAACAACTTTCAGAATAATATCCATAATGCATAAGAGGAACCTCAGAATATTGTATTGTCCTTTGTCAGGGCATTCTTGTGATATACAAGTACCATTCACCTTCCAATTAAAGCATATTATACCTCCAGTTTTATTTGCTGTGCACATGTCTGATCGAACTTAGTCAGCAATTTAATTTTTATGTAATTATTCATTGACTGATATTTTAATCTCAGAATTAAAAAATAATTATAACCAGTGATAACATAGATATACATATGCCCAGATGTATGTAACATCTAAAATTAAGCTCTAGGAATAGCTGGATTAAAGATTTTTATTGGAATTGTAGTTGTTATGGTTTCTGTCTAGATATCCCCCAAAAGCCTTTTACATTAATAGTTTTTTGTTTTGTTTTGTTTTTTTCATAAGTGACTGAATCCAGAATGTGTGATTGAATTGTAGTACAGTGCTGGGATTAAGGGTGGCTGATTGCCGGATCAGTTCACAGATTGAATTGGCACTGCCATAATCACAGTAGAATGGATATAATATAAGGGACTTCCTCTCTTGCTTGTTCATTTTGCCGCCCTCTGCAAGCCATCAACTGTTCCTCTCTGCCATGTGCCACTATGATTTGAAGCCAACTGTTATGGGCTGAAAGGTCTATACATTGTGAGACAAATAAGCATTCCTCTCTTTAACATGTATTGCTTGTTTTGTCTCAGCAATGAGATTAAAGTAACTAAGATAGTATTTGGTACCAGCAGTGGGGTTGTAGCTGTGACTATCCTGGCCGTGTGTTAAAGGAGCTTTGGGGAATGACTTGTGGGAAGCATTAGGATATGTTCAGAGATGCAAGCTGAAAAGGGCTGCACTAAATGGGAGACTGCAGCCAGAGCTCAGAAGAAAGACCAGAAAGCTGGAAAAGATCAGGCTCAGGTGGCTTCTGCTGGGAAGGAGGACTGCACTGTTGCTGGACTCAAGAGGATGTATGTTATGCCTTGGTAGAAAGTTTGTCTGCATTTCCGTGTATTGAGGCAATTTTTCTGAGACTTAGATTAAGGACAGCAGGCTACTCTGGAAGAAGTTTCAAGACCTCCTAATGTCGAAGCAGTGGCAGGGTTGACTTTTGTTGACTTTCAGCCAGGTGTATGTTGAGGATCAAGAGCAAAAAGCTTTGAATGGTTTGAAATATTGTAAGTTTTACAAGAAAAAAAAATGCTTCACTAAAGCTGAAGAGTGCAAATATAGAGCAGAGGAGCTCTCGTTTGTTGAGAAGCAGCTGGAGAATAGAGAAGATGGCCTGGGGACAGCACAACAAGCAGAAGAATTCAGCCTCTGCAGCCTCAGAGTTGCAAAAGCCAAAGCCTTTTGTTAGAGAAGGAAGCACTAGAACATCATCTTAATAGAATGGTGGCATCCTAGAGTTTGTCCCTGGGAAATGGATTCAGTGGGTTCAGTGCTCCAGGTACTAAACCCCAACAGCCAAGGGCAAAGCAGGCCCGGCCACTGCTCCACTTTGAATGAGTATCAGGTGCATGCATAATGAAAGATGTATCAGACCAGAAAGGCTTCCACCTAGATTTTAGAAGGCTTGGGAGACCAGCCAGTGAGCTTCTGAGAGGGCAGAACGTAAGGCTGTGAGTAAGAATCAAAGGGTGAAGTAGAGACTTCAGAAGTTTGAAGAAGCCAGGAATGTTGGTTGAGTAAAAACTGCAAGGAGAAAGCAGTGAAGGGCCAAAGGTGGAGCCAGAGAAGTGACAGTCACTGGAAGGCACACAGGAGAAGAGCCACTCAATTCCTTTGGATCTTGAGAATTTGCCGCAGACCACCTCAGATGCTATACATGAAACTTCAGGATGGTCTGTCCTGCTGGATTTCACACTTGCTTTGGTCTTATTCCTTCATATCCTTCAGTTTTTAATTTATGTTTTTAACTTCCTGAATGGATATGTCTGTTTTGGGCCATTGAATACTGGAAGAATTTAACTTTCTTCTCATTTATACAGGGTTTCACAGCTACAATTTTCCTTAAATCTCAGAGGAGTCTTGTTTTAAAAGTGTATTCGGTTGTTACAGCGTCTCATTATGAAGTTCAGACTCATGGTGATCCTCCTGTTTTCAGCCTCCCCAGCACAGGGATTCCAGGCATGTGCCACAACACCATGACTCTGGATGACCCAGTGTGTCCTGGGGGTGAGGCCAATGCTGCAGGTGATGCTGGGCATAAAACTGTGGTCCCTGCACTTGCCTAAGCTTGCCTAATCAGATGCTTCAGTATACTGAGCTATCTTGCCAGCCTGAGAAGTCTTTCATCTGAAGTTTTCATTAAGGGATTTGCATGGATCTTTGATGTTTCAAGCATGGAAACCATGCTATATTTTATATCTGGATATTCCTCAAAGTCTCATGCAGTCATAGAGGTGCATGAACTTAGAGTGGGTGATTGAATTGTAGTGCAGTGGTGGAATTAAGGGTGTTGGGATCGAGAGTGGGTGATTGAAGAATCAGATCCCTGAGTGTATCAGCAGTCTCTAATCTTGGTAGACTGAGTACAATATAAGGGACAGGAAGTGGCTTGTCTCCTTCCCTTTCTTCTTGATTTTGATGTCTTCCATCCCTCATGGACTGCTGCCCCTCTGAAATGTGCCATCCTGCCTTGAGGCCAAGCATCAAAAGGTCCCTAAAGTTGTGAGCTAAGTAAACATTTCCCTCTGTAACTTTGGGTGTGAGGTATTTTGTTTCAGCAATAAGAGAAAAGTAACTAAGACAATAATGGGGGAAGAACCAAAAGCAACTTCCTCTAAAGAGTACATTTAAAAATATATCGTTTAAACACTCATTTTTTCTCATTCTCTGGCAAAGGGTACTTTCATGCATAAACCAGTGTTTAAAATTTGCCTGCTTTACTTCCAAACTAGTTGGATTCTGTTTTGTTAGGCTGAAAATATATTCTTGGGCATGCTGATTTTTAATCTTCAAGTTTGGAAACAGAAGTCATTCTAGGTCCTAATCCATACTTCTGCTTTTACAGTCAAAAAAAATACAAGCCCAGCTAAAGGAGCTTCGCTATGGGAAGAAGGATTTATTATTTAAGGTAAGCACCTGTCTCCCTTTCTCTACAATTTACTAGCACAACACCTAAACTACCAAAAGTCTCATTTAGCTAAAACTGACTTTCTAGACTTTACCAAGAATCAGAGTTGCTATTAACTATATTGACCATTCTCTCTCTTTTTTTTTTTCTATTTTAAGGAAAGGGTCTACAGAATGTTCATGGTCTCACTTCTAAATCAGACTCTTAGTGATTTGCCTGTTTACAGCCTCCCAAGAGCTGGGATCACAGGCATGTGCCACCATGCCCAGTCTCAATTGCTGTCTCAGCGTGCCCAGGTGTGGGGCTGGTGCACCAGGCCTGGGTATTAAAACCCCAGCCCCTTGTGCCTGCTTGCAGGCATTATAAACCACTAACCTATTTAGCTGGACTTTTGTTCTTCCATGTTGTTGCCAGGTTAATAAAATGAAATATAATGACAAATTTGTAGGTGCCTTTCTTATGAAAGGTAACAATTTTCACAAAATACTTAGTTCCTTTTTTAGGAAATTCTAAAGACATAATGTCTTCTAAAAAAGAATAGAACAATAAAAAAAAAACAGAAACTGTAGAGAATTTCACTGAACAAAATGCAAATTCATTTTGCAAAATTGGCCACAATTATTAAAAGTTAAAAAGGAGACAGGATTGTTCCTCGTTAGTGCGGTCATTTATATGCCTGCATGGGCAAACCCAGTCAGGAGTGATGGACTGTGGTTCGATCCCCAGCTCTACATACCAGACCTGCCCTGCCAGCCAAAAAAAAAAAAAAAGGAGAGAGAGAAAAATAATCAAGTTTTAACTGTTCCCTTCAATAGACCAGTAGAAATCAACCATGCAATTATCCTCGCTGCCCTGTGTATAGACATATTTCCTTTCTCTTCTTTCTTTTCTCCTTTGTGTTTTATCCCATTCCAGCTGCTCCTTCCCTTTGCACTATTTCTTTCTCTTTTATAGTATCTATTGTACCTGTCAGATTTTTTCTACTTTTTCAGGTTCTTATACTAGTAAGACACTATGATATTTATACATACAGATTGGATTTATTTAACTTATGAGTATGGCCTCCAGTTGCATCCTTTTATGTAAAATCCTTGAGTTTATCGTTTTTATAGTTGAGACTTTTTGAGTTTGTGAACATTATTTTTTTTTCTGAAAATGTTTTAGAACACAATATTGAAATAGAATTTGAACACATGATGTTATGAAATTTATTTTTTATAATATACCAGCTGAACATAGACCAATAAACTATCAATTCAAATATCGTCTATATAAAATTTATTGGACATCTCAAAGACTTGAACAATTAGACAAAGTATTTGTAAGTCTTTTTGTTTCACATCAGTTTAAGAGCAGCACATGCTTACAGCATTAGAAGGCATGTAAATGCCTTAAGTGGGATGCTGCATAATGAAATGTAAACCATGTGGTCCACCCATTGGAATCTGTACAGCAGGATGTTGATTACGTCAAGTAAAATGAGGTCTGAGAGAAGGTTTTTTTTTCAGTAGATCAGCCATGACAAAACTTAGATCTGTTCTTAGTTCTGCCTAATTTTTTATAGTACATCTTTAACTTGCTGGTTGTTTTAAAATTACTCTCTCTCTCTCTCTCAGCTCACCTTGGGGCTGGATCTAGGATGGCGTGTGGTGCCAGGATCAAACCCCAGTCCCTATCACTTCCTTAAGCTTGCCTAAGCAGGAACTTTAGGTCACTGAGTTGTCTCTCCAGCTTCTGTTTTAAATTTTGGTTTCTCTTTGTATCCCAGTGATCACTAAATCTACATGGGATATCATTGTTCAGCTGTGTGTCAGGACAAAGCAGTAAAGTCAGGCATTTGCCCATCAAAGGAATGACTTTCATAAAGGACGAGAAAGCATTAAAGAAAATTTTCTCATTAGAACATATATCCACGCAAAAGTAAAACTTCGACATTTTAAGTCTACATGCAACCTTTTACTTTTAAACATAGAGTAAAAGCAGGGAATTGTTGACTCACAGCTTACCATTTCTTGTGCATTAAGGGACTCAGCCATGCATGCTGATGATCAACTCATTTGATTCACTGCCCACAAATTTAGCTCAAAGTTTAAAGAATATACATAGTAAGGCCTGGGGAGACAGCTCAGTAGAATAAGCACTCGCCTGGCAACTGCAGGGACCTGAGTTCAATCCCCAGTTCTGAAAAAGAAACAAAAAAATACGCATAGTGAACAAATAAGTAAGTGATCCAGGGAAGCAGATCATGGAAACTCCTGTACATGGTGTCAAAGGGTTTGCAGCCAGCAAAATGTACCCATTCCTCTTGAAAATAAGTAAAAGTTATCTTTGGTAGTACTTTCTTTGTGGATAAGTAGCACAAAACTCTATTGTAAGTACCTTTCCCTTTATATTTGTGCAATTTTAAATGAATTGCTGATTTTAACCAAAAGCTGCTATTAAAAGAATAGTGCTTGTCACTGAAACTTTGAAATTTTATCCTGACAAGGTTGGCTGCTGCTGACAACCGCAAGACAGGACGCTCAGTCTAGAACCTGAGCTCTCTTTGTCTGTGGGAAGCTGCTGGGCACTGGGAAGTTTGTCCACTGAAGGAAACAGGGATGTTTCCTGGCTCCCGGTTACTCAGGGCTTGAGTAAGCTTGGAGCCTTCTTGTTCAGATTTGGTGTTCTTGAGACTGGATTAGCAAAACAACAGTCACATTTAATTAAAAATTAGCTCTATTTTCTGCACACTCAAGACCAGATATAACCCGAGTAGGAGAGGCCTTGAGCAGATACATGAGTCCTTAAAATTTTCTGAACTAATTTTCTGTTTAAGAAACTGGCTTGTGCTCCTGCACTTTTTCATGATTTTGTTTAACATGTCAGGTTGCTATCTCTGCTATTACAAAATTATAAAAGTTTTATCAGTCTTATATCTAATACGCTTATGTTACTCAAGAATTTGTAAAAATAACAAAGGATACATGTGATTAATATGCCAAAGTAAATAATTGAATGTTTTTTTACTGATCCTGTCTAAAGATCCAATTTTGAGATAATAGTTAGGAAATCACTACTAATAATAAATTTTAACAATAGTGCAATACTTATGAATTGTATACATATCTATTCTATGTGCTCTTTATGCATGTCCACATTCATTTCTCAACCCAAAATATTCGAGATAGTGCATCTATGTTTATGCATGTATTCGTACACACATATATGCACAAACAAGTTTTGCATATGAAATGAGGGCTAAGGAAATACTTTTTCAAGGTTATAAAAACAATTCAGGTTTCTCAGTCGTATCCCTGGATTTGTGCTGAATTTTTCCCCCTCTTCTCCATTTACCTCCTGTGGTCCTGATGATATCTTGCTCTTTACTTGGTTATTTTGACCACTTTAACACTGTAAATTCCTTTCAGTCTCCTGCTCCGTGTACAACAGTCTGAGTGTTGCGTCCTATGTTTGCTCCGCTTCTCATCAGCACTGCCACTATATCCTGCACAGATTTAGGAGCTGATCACCCTTTCATCTCCCAGACTCCACTGTAGGCCACATTTGACTTGCATACATTCTCTTTGTTTTGCAAGACAAAATCAACATTATAGAGCTTCTACACAATGCTGATAGTTTGTGATTAATGGCTTTATCTATTGAATAAAGCTGACTTCATAATACCACGTGTCCCTCCATGTTGGTAATAAAATAGTGATTTAAGATACTGTGTTCATTAAGTACATAGTTAAATGGTAGGAACACTGTGTAGTGCATCTCTTTAGTATCACTTGAGGCAGAATCGTGTTACACATTTCCTCCCCAACAAGACCACCAAGATTTGTAATATAGGACAGGTTCAATGAGGAAGAGCATAACAATTTCATTTAATCAAAGATCTCTCATCAAATCAAACAGCAGAGCAGAAATACAATAAAAGAAGAATATGAGGTAGTTGTAAGGGACAGAGGGAAAATACAAGAAGGTTTGTGTGCCTAGATTTCTTTTCTCTTTTTGATAGAGCTTCACTTTCTGCTTAGCATAGGACAAAACCCTATGGAATGACAGAAAACCTTATGATCTACTCTCAATAAAATATGACCACGGGATTTCTTTATGAACAACTTATCTCCAGAGAAGCATAGGGGCTAGATTGCCTTCTGTACTTATGCGTATGGCTCTCTTTGGGGAGGAGACATTCTGGGTTCTGCGACCCAGTTGTGCAGGAAAAGAAAGAAGAAACAAGTCAGAGAGAGAATTCTGTGTCTCTTCGAAATCTTTCAGCATGAAGTGCTCACCCTAACGCTGCCGTAGTATGTCGTGAGCCACAGAACATTTTCTGTCTTAGTCAGCACAGCCACGTGTATTGCGTCCTGTGATGTTCAGCATAGCCCTTGTGAGTCAGAGGACAAGACCTGTGTCATCCATTTTCCAAGCAAATTCTGGAGGATTTCGATCCTTACACGTGACTTTTGCATGACAAGTTTGAGTGGGCTGTAGATTTATCTTCAGGCGCGAGGTGAGAAGTTTTGAGACACTCAGAATGCACTCACTGGGGCCTCCACACAACTCTGTGGATCAACCGACAGAAAGTATTGTTTCCTTTTCAAAGATCCAAACAAACAAGGTTCATATAAATTACAAGCTTTGCAGGGAATCATGGGACTTGTATTTGCCAAAGTTCTGGATTTGCTAACTCTTGTGATTCTTCTAGGTAATTTTTTTTTTAAAGTTCCATTAAGGTGACTTACATATTATGTTTTCTAGGCATATTTTAAGCCACGGAAATAAACAAAGTTCAAAAGCATGTACCTGGAAATAGAAGTTTGATGCCATCAAACATTTACTTAGTAAGCTGTAGTCAACATGCTTGCTAAAAATAAATATTTTCGTTATGAAAATATGATGGTTTTTATTCAGGCTCAGCAGTTACTGAGAATTCATCTCTTCTCCAAGAGTCCTTGTGTGCTCATAGTTTATCACTCTCACTCAAAATCACAGTTGCCAAGAGGAGGTTTCTACAGGCAGAAAAGGAAAAAAACTCCATGGCCTTTCCATGTCCAGCCAAGTTTGTAGTGTCTTGCCGATTTCTTGCTGAAAACACAACATGCAACTAATCTCACTTATTTTGGATTATTTAATGATAATAAGGAATTTACACAGTTTCTTTAAAACACCATGTTTCATTATTAGAAGTTGTAACAAGTTCAAATTTAATTTAACATACTCCCTGGGTGGTAACTACGTGAAGACTATACATAGAAAAAGACTATTTCTGGTTTTCAGTATTGTTAAAATGCCGGCTCTTGCTCACACTAGAAAAGTGCAGAACTATCCCCTAGCACTTTGGATTTTTATTTAAAGAAACAGACTCCTGCAATGTTTCCTGTTGGCAGTCACTTAGTTGTTTCATCTTTAAGCCCTTGATCTCCTTTCAGCTGTGTTATGCCTCTCCATTTTTATTCCTTCTTTAGAGTACTTACACTAGGGAGAATATATAATATTTATACATGTAGGTCTGGTTTATTTCATTTATGAGTATACATTCAAGATACATCCATTTATATATGAAGTCTTCCAGTTTATCATTCTTTATAGGTGAGTAATATTCCCTTGTATAAAAATACCACATCTTTTTCAACCATTCTTCAGATGATGGGCATTTTGGTTGTTTCCAAGATTTGGCTATTATAAATTGTGCTGCTATAAACATAGGTGCACAAATATCACTATGATATGATGTTTTTAGTTCTTCTGGAAAAATTTCCAGTATGAGGATAGCTGAATTGAATGGGATTTCCAGTTCTAGATTTTTAAGTAGCATCCACACCGCTTTCCAATGGTTGGACCAGCCTGCATTCCCACCAGCAGTGGAGAAGGGTTTCTTTTTCCCCACAGCCTCTCCAACATTTGTTGTTGGTTGATTTCTTTATGATAGCCATTCTTTCTAGGGTGAGATGGTATCTAAGTGTTGCTTTAATTTGCATTTCATGAATGGCTAGCTATGTGGAATATTGCTTCATAAATTTATATATATATAAATATATAATATATATTATATATTTATATATTTTTATTTATATTTATTTGTTGAATTTCTTTCTCTGAGACATGTCTGTTCATCTCAGATGCCCATTTCTGACTGGGTCTTTGAATTTTGAGACCCTAATGTTTCTTAGTTCTTTATAAATTCTAGATAGAAGACCTTTGTCTGAATACTTATTAGTTAAAATCTTTTTGAAATTTGTGGGTTGTCTTTTCACTCTGTTGGTAATTTCTTTTGAGGTGCAAAATCTTCTTAGCTGGAGGAGGTCCCAGTTGTTGATTCTTTCAAGTGTTAAATGGGCATTTTGATTTTTGTCCATGA
>PVKN010043085.1:0-10290 GCA_004027915.1 Capromys pilorides | reverse complement strand
CCATGAGCCTGTCCTTTCTGGGCCTGGGCTCCCACTGGCAGAGAGGGGGTTAAGGACCATTGGCAGCTAATCCACCTTGGTCTGAGACCTTCTGGTGCAGAGCTGGAGGAATGACTGGAATTTGGGGGGGGAGGGGCAGCTTCTGTCTTTGGGCAGCCTAGAGGGTACCCCTTTGTCCCCATCCTCTGCTGGGGTGTCCCTGCACCTCTGCCTTGTGTCTCAAGCCCAGCAGCAGGCTGAAGCTGCATGGTGGTTGATGAGTTGGGATTCGCACACTCTCTCTCAGTATGTCCAACATTCTTTCCTGTCTCTGCCTGTCCCCCCACACCCCAGGTCTGAGTGCATCAACAAGTTCGCCTCGGTCTTCGGGACGATGCCTTTGAAGGTGGTGGAGCACCGAGCAGACCCTGTGCTGTACAAGGACGACTTTCCTGAGAAGCTGAAGAGTTTCCCCAACATCGGCAGCTTATGACGTGCGCCTGACGGGGCTGGGCAGACGCTGGCAGGAAGGGGCCAGGGCCCCAGCACTCACCATGGGGTGACGGAAGGCTGACACAGCCCTGGTGCCCACAGGTACCCATCTGACCTCTGCTCCCGAAGGATGCGGAGCCCCTGAGGCATGCAGCTCCATTCTGGGTTCCTGGGGTCACCAAGGGGAAGGAAGGCACTGTGACACCCCGTAGGTGCCTTGTTCTCCCTGTATCTTGTCACAAGTGCCCCTGCCTCTCTGGAGGAGCAGCCAGGCCGGATGGGGTGCAGAACCCAGCGCCCCTCTAGGTTCAGTCTTTGCCTTGGAGCCTGGCACCAGGCAGGCAGGTGCCTGTCTACCCCTCAGCCACTGCTCCATGGGTGGGTTTTGATATGAGTAAAGTTATTTTTTATTGCTTTATCTGCTGTTCTTTAAACACTGATTCTTGCTAGACTGAGGAACTGTCCTTTGTGTGTTTGACTCTACTTTATGGCCATCCCATAGGAATTGTGGGGAACACAGGGCCCTAACAGCCATGCACAGAGCTGCCCTAGCAGGTACCATACTGCAGAAGTGGAGCAGTTGTGGCCCTCACAACCCCCACAGAGGATGCCAAAACTTCCTTCATTCTTTTGGTATAAATGTAACATTAGCCAGGGAGGCTCTGGCTAACGTTAAATGCTGCTATAACAACCACTTTGCAACAGTTGCCGGTATATTTAAATCATTAAATTTCAGCATTTAGTAATACTGCACATGTGTGAATTATACTTCTTTAAGCCCAGTTGATGAACAAATCTACTCTGGCAAATGTTAAATGTTATGGATCCGAAACAGATTTATCTGGCTCTAATATTAAGATTAGCCACAGTTTGGGCTTTAGCCATAACATATGTCCCCAGAAACACAAAATACATAACAATTTGCGTAGAATATGGATATAATTAGGAAAACCCAGTTGTGTGCCAGTTGAAGTCACTCAAGCACTGCCATTGTTCCACCGAGCCTAGTGGAAGGGGACAGGACCCAGGCCATGGTCGGCCGGAGCCACTGTGCCTGTGACCTACAGTACAGGGGGCCGAGAAGAGCTGGGGCCACAGCAGCACTGATCGCAGAGCTCATGTGGGCTTCATCTCATTTCCTGTCACAGAACCATGAACTCCCAGGCAGCAACTGCTGGAAGGGACAGGAGCGTCACCCGGGTCGTCCGTACTGCAGATTCAGACACGGGTTGCTCAGCGTGTGTCTCGGAGCATCCACGCTTGTCAGCCAGCAATGGAGGAAGGTGTCTAGGCCTCCTTTCCAGAGCAGGGGGGACAGTCAGAAAGCCTGAGAAAGGGATTTCTGTCATCACCCAGGTCCCACAGCTACAAAGTCAATGAGTGCCTCTAACTTTCTAGGGGGTCGCCAGCTTGTTTCCATGATGTGGGGCACACATGGGCGGGGGGAGATTCCTGTTGAAATCCTGCAGAAACCAGAAGCTGGGCCAACAGGCAGTGGGTCCATGTGACGTTGCTGTCAGCCTGGCCTCTCGTCCCGTCTGACCTTCACAGGAGTCCCTGGACTTCAGAGACATTAAATCTTCACTTAAAAGACCTCACTATTTCCAGAACTATTAGAGTGAGATCCTGTAACATACACCAAGTAATTTAGACAGTAGGAGTATTCCATCCTTGGGCCTTGGGGATTCTGTCTTTGAGGGAACAGGCAGCACAGTCACAGTTGAAATGCAGGACACTCATTACAGGTGACCTGCATTCAGGGATCCCAAGGCCGACGCACTGGGTCCCCTTGTGAGTGGTCTCAGCCTCATCCACACCCACACTTCACAAGCTGGGTCAGAACCATCCCCCCCTCCTTCCATCCCTCCGGGATGCCATAGAGCCCGGCTGCGGGAGCAGAACAATGCCACTAATTAAAATGTCATGTCCAGGCCTACAGCAGACAGCAGCTGGTTCTAGATTCAGAAATCTTTTTAAAGAACTCCTGTCCTACTGGCCCATAGAGGAGACAGACTGGCCCTAGCCCAAGTGTGTGCACCAAGCCGCTATCTTTTCCCTGGGGACCTTTCTAGGATGGGCCCGCCTGCGATGTCAGGATTGGAAATGCTTTTTTTTTTTTTTTTTTGCTGATTAACATTAGGTGGTTGTTATTATTCATAGTAGTCGAATCAATATCTGTCACCATATGAGTGAATAAAGAGAATGTGGCATCAACGTTAGCTGGTTGTTAATGTTCTTATCTCACAGATTTTACCATGTCTCAAGTAGGGTTAGGCCCAGACCACCTCATCTGGGGAAGTTAAAAGGGGAAACCCAGCGCTTTGTTCTCTGTAATCTCTGGAGTTCCCCACCAGTGAGGTTCTGCTGTTCCCCTTCACACCGTCACCAAGTTCAAAACCCCAACCATTCCGGCTGCTCTGCTGAGGCCTCATCCATTTCCACTGGGCTTTGAACTCTTGGTGTTGGGCTCCAGGTTCTCTGCTGCCCTTTGGCCTCTGTGGACAGGGCTGGGAGCTGAAGAGGCTGCAGGAGTTGCCAGGAACCTGCAGCCTCTCTGTCGCTGTGTTGCGCCGAGTGGCAGGGGGGCGAGAGCATCCTTCATGTGGGGAGAGAGCTCACTGCTAGCCCTGGTTCTGACGAGGAATTTGGGTCAAAGTGTAAGAGCCCTTGTGGGCTCCAGGCAGGGTGGAACCAAGGTGTAGACGAAGCAGAGACCAGGCAGGGCTCCCGTGAGGCCTTTGTGGTGACTGTGGGCCAGGGACCTGGGGGTCCACATCTGCTCGTGCCCTGAGCCCTTGCTGCATGGACAGCGGCCTCCCTGCCTTCCCCTTTTCTCATGCCCAGTATAAGAGAAGCCACAGCATCTGCTCCCCGAGAGGCCCAGTAGGGCCAGGCAGAGGCCAAGAATCCAAAGCTGGCCTGCAACCTCCAGAGCAGCTCTGGCAGGCCTGCCGAGCAGCTGGCAGGCAAGCCCTCCAGGAGGACTTGGGGAGCCAGGAGCTCTCACCGCAGGGCCTGGAGGCACCAGAGACCTTTGGAGCTGTCCCCACCCACCTCACCCAGAGCACTGTCCAAGCCCTGGGACGCCTATGTTCTACTTCTGAGTAAAACCAGGGGCAGCCTTTGGCCCCGCTGAACAAACCATGTATGGTCCAAGTTTCTGCAACACACTTAGCAGAGCTGCTCCAGGGCAAAGCCAGGAGGCTGGACCTACTCCCAATTTCCCCTCTCTGCTTACACTGGGAGCAGTGAGTCTCCAAAGACCAGGGGGACCATCTCTCTCAGCCACCTCATGGTGGACGCCCAGGTACCTCCAGCTTTGGCTGTGTGGCTCCAGTCCCTGAGAGGGCACATGGGTCTTAGGGGCACTGTAGTGTGCAGTGTCTTGATTTCCAGCTCACCGTGGTTGGTGGCATCAGAAATACAGTGGGGATAAATTCAGTCCCTTGTCCCTCTCCTTTTGAGATGCAACTGAGTGCCCTGCATGGGAACACTTTTGTCCTTTCTTCTGCTATGGACCACTTGGCCTCTGGTTGCAGCTCTGCACACGCCACTGAAGGTAGCCACTGTGAAGCGCCATCTTGGCTTCCTCCGAGGAACAGGGTGAGAGCCAAGGGGCCTAGACCAGGGCCACCACCCAGGCCTGGCCACCACACCAACCTTCCCTTCGCAGGGCATCTATTTGGGCTTGTGTTTACAGCTGCAAAATTAAGTCATGGGCTCTTGCACCCCAGGATAAACTCAAGGAGCCGTGGCTTTCAGTCAAGCACAGCTGGAAAACATGTTTCGCATCCAGGAGAGGCAGGAGAGCGTCTCACCCACACGTGCTGTCTGCCAGGCCGCACGCTGGTCCCAGACACACGCGGTGGTGGAGACGCTGCCCCGTCTCGGAGAGCTCCAGTCCTGCGTGCGGACTTGTCTCAGCACTGAGCGAGGACCCCATAGCCCCCGCCCCCAGCAGATGGAGGACAAGGGAAGGATCCTTATCTCCTTTTCCCTGGGACTGTGCCTTCGCTAAGCAGTGTGCTGGCCCTTCCTGGACCTACAGGGAGCCCATGGCTATGCCTTACTTTCAACAGCCAGAAGGGAAAAGGCAAGAGCACCAGCCCTGGCTGGCGGGAAGGAACAATGTCTCAGATCCCCTTCTCTTTGTCAGGCCTCTGACTAGACTGTACCTGGCGACGCTGGCAGCCGACCCTCTTCTGGCCGCTATGTCTGCGTACCCTGTTACCAGAGAGCCCGGGGTCTGGATCCTGTCGCCCCGTCAGGGTGGATTACCAAATGAGCAGTTCTTTTGCCCCAGTCCCTTCCCTGTGCTATAAATAAGCCCTGTGTTTATTTTCTTACGTTATTGAAATGAGCACTTGTGATTGGGGCCTCTTTGGACGAGTCCAGAGAGCGTCCATCCGGTGCCTGCTGAGGGCCCTGCGTGGCGGGCTGCTGTCTGGAGCTATTTGGAATCCTCGCCCTGTGTTTTGGATGTGGCTTAATTTCAATACAGGGGGCCATGCGCAGCCCTGTATCTGCTGATTTTCAGGTTTCAGCTTTCCGCTAGCCTCGCTGCCTGCTTAGAAGTAAAGTTGTGTTTCTCATTACGGGAAAACAGCCACAATTGAGGTAATTAACAGAAATCGTGTCTTGGTAGCAGCAGCTCCGAGAGGATTTCCAGTGGTCTTTCTCTAGTGGATCCCCAGAGGCTCACCTTCCTGTCCGCCCTTCTGCCTCCCCTGGGCTGAGCGCCCGTCTTTGCCTCCTGGACCCAAGCCCAGCAGTTCCACTCCTCTCAGTCTTGTTCTTGTCATGTTGGGTTCCATATTTTGACAACATGGCAGAGTAAGGGGTTCAGGAACTCCCATCTCTCCAGTGCACAGAGGAGGTGAGGATTTTTCTGTCATTCTTCTCAGGGCCAATGGTACCCTGATGCTTCTTGGGTGGTCATGAGAAGGAACATCCAGGAATGACAGAGTGCGCTCTTCTTGTCTCACATCGTCTGTACCATTTCAGCAGAGAGGGTGACCTCGGACAGTGTTGGGAGGAAAAGCTGCTTCCCTTCTACCTGGCAAGCCATGCAAGGTGGGCACACCCCAAGGAAGTCTGGGAACTGGGGGGTGTGCGAAAGGAAGACGTCTCTCAGGGGTAAATCCCAGCCTCAGGCTTTGGAAGCACACAAGATGAAAGTGGGAAACAGCCCTTGAGGCCAAATCTCACTGTCTATGTCTCAGGACAGATGAGTCCAGCAAATCTCTCATAGAGAAACCTGAACCCAAAGTCTCTTAAGGAAGAAAATTGCATCCAATAATAGGATGTAATTCACATTATAGAGAAAGGACCAGGAAAAAGTAAATGTTTATTTGCATTTTATTGACCACTTAAGATTCTTCTACTTTAAAAATGGAAGAATCTGACGTGATGAATCCATTTGATTCACAAATATTTATAGAGCATCCACCACGTGTGCACTGCTCTTGGTGGTGTGCGGATGCTGCCTGGAGCTGGTACTCCTGTCATCAAAGCCCGTGTTCTGAGGAGAAAGGCAGCTGAGGTGAGTATAACTTCAAGTGTCAGAAAGTGCTAGAAAGAAAGCAGAGCAGAACAGTACAGATACCATTAGCTGAGGTATGAGAGACAATAGCGGGTGAAGGCAGGGAACGCCAGGGCTCCGCCTTATTCTACTGGGTTGTCTCATGAAGGGGGAGTGTGTGTGAGGCAGTTGGATGCCTAGAACTCAGGGGAAACGCTAGGACTGAAAATATGAGTGGGATTTAAAACCATAGGACAGGATGAGTTTAGCCAGAGGTCAGGTGGAGGAAAGGACCGCAGCCTGGTCCACCGCACACTCCACCATTTACAGATGAAGAAGAGAAGGAAGAAGTGCAAGGAAAAATAACAGTTGCCAGTGAATTAGGAAGAAAAATAGGAAAGTAGGTGACAGGCTGTGATAAGTTAAGATGCACCTAAAATGTAAACTTTAGGGCAACCACTAAAAATATCGTTAAGAAGCATAATTGATAAGTGCCAGCGATGGAATGCCAAAGATACACTCAGTTTAAAACAAGATAGGAGAAGGAGGAAGAAGATGCAAAGAAGAAATGGGACAAATGAGACAGGAGCAAGATGGTAGACTTAAGCCCAAATTATCAATAACTCCATGAAATATACATGTCGTAAATGCTATAACTAAATGGCAGAGTGTCGGCGTATCCTGTGGTTTGAATCTGTTTCTCATAAGTTCAGGTATTAAACCTTAATTCCCAATGCAGCAGCCTTAGAGTGGAGCTTATGGAAGGTGTTGAAGGCTCCAGCCCATCCTCATGAATGGATTAGGGCTGGTCTCACAGGAACAGGTTCTCACAAGGGTGGGTCATTACCAAAGTAAGCTAGCCTTCCTGGGCTCTTCCCTTCGCCTTGTTATGAAACAGCAGGCCAAGCAAATGCTAACACTTTTGGACTTCCCAGACCGCAGAACTGTGAGCTGAAGAAACTTCTCTTCTTTGTAAATTATCCTGTCTGTAGTGTTTTGTTACAGCAGCAAGAAACAGACTTAGACCGAATTAAACCAGAGCAATTATTTTACACTGCCTTGGAAATGAGACACATATAAGTTTAATCATGAGAAAAAAGATTGATTATATTTCTAGAGAGAAAGCAAAACAATTTTCATGAAAATTCACCAGAAATACAGGAAAAAGAGCCAGTTCAAGAATGCATGAATTTATGCATTGAGCAATAGTGTTTCAAAATCTACAAAGTAAATAATAAGAGTCAGAAAACTTCTAGTTGCATACTGATTCAGTCAACTCCTGTAGTTGACAGAAAAAGCTGAAAGAAAAAATTAAAAGATGGATGGCCTGAATAACACTATCAAATAGTTTCACATACACGTATGCAAGAATGCATAGGTAAAATACATAGAGCAAGATCTATAGCTTGAAATACCTAAATTAGTCGGGGAAGGGGATCTAAAATGATCCTAGCAAGAAACTAGAAAAAGAAGAGCCAGTTAAACCCCAAGTAAGTAAAAAGAAAAAATAAAATAAAATAAAACAGAAATCAGTGAGACAGAAAATGAAAACGATAAGGAAAAATAAGTGAATTGAAAACTGGTTCTTTGAAAAGGTCATTCCATGCTCTAATTATTGCCAGGAAACAAAAAGGGGGATGTTGGAAAATCTAAACACGTTCGGAGGATGCATTGTTCTGGCCTGAATAGTTGGGTTCCTCTGAATTTCATGTGTTGGAAACATTCCCCAGTGTCACGGGGTGCCCAGGAGATAATTAAGCCATTGGGTCGGGCTGTCCTTATGAGTAGGATTAGTGCCCCAATAAAAGAGGCCTGAGACAGCTCGTCCGTCTCTTCCGCCGTGTGAGGAGGGCACAGCCAGAAGTGCCCTTGACGAGGAGCAGTCTCACCAGACTCCAAACCTGCTGCCTCCCAGATCTCGGTGTTCCCAGCCTCAGGGCTGAGAGCTGAGTTTCTAATGTTGATCCATTTCTTAGTGTAAGGTATTTTATTATAGCAGCACATATAAACTAAGAAACATGAACAACTCCACACCGGTACATCCCGCAGCTTAGGTAAAATGGACAGGATCTACGGAAAACAAATTGACCAAGCTACCTGAAGAAGTAGAAAATCTGAATCGCCCCTGTATCTGCTAAAGAAATCACAATTTAAAAGTTCCCACAAAGAGATATACAAGTCCTGATGGTTGCTGGGCAAACTATCAAACAAGGAAGAAATAATATGAATGTTACACAGAATCTTCTCAGAAAATAGATGGGGTAGAAATATGTTCCGACTCATTTCAAGTGTCCGTTATCCTCCTTATACCAAACCCAGACAGAAATATTACCAGAAAACCACAGGCTAAAAGCCTTCTGGAACCCAGAGACGAACGGGGCCCAGCAATCTAGGAAGGGTGATCGATGACTAATGAATACAGAACTGTGGTGTGCTTGAGATTCAGCGTAATTTCCAGTAGAACAGGAAGTGTGATTATCTCGACCAATGTAGAAAACACGCTTGACGAAAGCCCATATCCCTTCACGGCTGCGTATATAAAATACAGGTCTGCCCAAGCTCTATCTACACTGCTGTTCATAGGTGCTTTCTTCATGACAACCAAAAACTGGAAATAAACATTCAACAGCTGATGAATGGGTGGACAAATGGTGGCATATCCATATAGTTGCGGAATACAAGCTGGCAATAAAAATAATGAGCCCCAGAAGCACACGGCATGGATGGGTTCCAAAGCGGAGAGGGACAGTGGCAGCCAGATGCAAACGATCAAGAACGTCAGGCGCAAGGTTTTTCTTTTTTTTTTTTTAAACTTTGTTTCTATTGTTTTCCTTCTTTATTTTTATTTTTATTTTTTTAAAATTTTATTTATTTATTTATTTATTTGTTTGCTTGTTGTGTTTGTTTGTTTCTTTATTTATTCATTTTGTAGCTGGCTCAGCCTGCCCTGGTGGTGGCGCTGGCGCAGTATGTGGTGCCGGGGATCGAACCGTAGTCCCCGCAGTTGCCTGAGCCCTCCTAAGCAGGCGCTTTAGACCACTGAACCATCTCGCCGGCCCCCAGGCGCAAGCTTTTAGAACAGACAAAACTCATCTAGAGCGAGACAGCCCAGCGGTCCTGCCGCGGGGGCTGAGGGCCAGCTGGGGTGGAGGAGGGGCCGTGCTCACTGGACGCACGCGTGCATGGTGTCCAGCGTCACCCCACTCTGCACTTAGAGTTGGCAAATTCCGCGCACAGTACAGTACGCCTTCGTACAGTTGATTCGAAGGAAGAAACTGATGACTAAAAGGCATCCTCGTGGCCCACTGTCCTTCCCATCCTTGCCTGGACACTTGCTTTGGGCTCCGGGGTTTCCGGTGCCCCAGCCTAGGGCTTTTTGCTGTGTTCTTGGTGTGGAATTCAGGCTTCCCGCTGATGGTTGTTAAACGCTTGCCGTGGGAGAGATGAAGAGGACAGGGAATGGGAGGAGCTGGAGGAGTGGCTCGTAGCCCCGCGTGCACCAGCATGCCACGCCCTTTGCTGTGGAAGGAGAGGAGGCGCCCATGTGGCTCGGTGGAGGTGGGGAGACCGGCCCCCGACCTCGGAGCATCAGGACCCAAGGGCACAAGTTGGCCGAGCAGGGTGGTTTCAGCAGGGGCTCCGACCCTCCCAAGGAGGCTGGGGAGGCTCCCAGAGCTGTGGTAGCCAGGGCTCTCCAGACAGGCACAGGACAGCGAGACAGATTCAGCAGAGAACTGGCTGGTGGGATTGCGGACGCTGACAAGTCCCACCCCAGCCCGGGGAGGGCTCCTGGAGGCCCCGAGACGCCCGGAGCATGGCCTAGTCCAAGCGCAGAGCCAGAGAAGCCAATGGAGGGGCAGCTTGAGGCCAGAGAACACCTCAAGTGCGGTGACACTTGCTGAGACAGCCGGCGACATCCCACCCTTAGCTCCCCCGTGGTGGACCGGAGTCTGCCCTCCTGCCCTCCCCGGCCTCCAGGGTGCCGGCAATTTCCATCCACACAGCTCCTCCTGCTCTCAGTGGGTTTCACTCGGGCTCCGCAACGGTCTGTGAGATTAGCAGACCGTTAGTCCCATTCCACAGGCCAAACAAAATGGAATGGGAGCATTTTCGTGGCTCCCGTGAGGTTAACAGCTGTAAGTTGCAAAGTTGGTTCTTAAACCCAGGTCTATATGTGGCTTCCTGACCACGCTATCTTCCTGTGAGCTGTGTCCCTTTCCCTGGTCCTCCCAACACTCTCCCTCCCTCTCTCCCTCTCCCTCTCTCTCTCCCTCCTCCCTCTCCTTCCTTCCCCTTCT
>PVKN010043084.1:0-10288 GCA_004027915.1 Capromys pilorides | reverse complement strand
CACATAACAATAAAATTCAGAAAACTTCAACTCTTAGGGTGAGTTAGTAAACAAAAATACATTACATATACTTCAAAACAGAACACAAGATTTGAATATATTCCTATTATGGAATGATAAAATTTAAGGTAATGGATATGCTAGTCACCCTGAGTTGATCGTTATCCAAGGCATCATTGTGTTTCATAGATACATACAAATATTGTATGAGTCCAAAATAAAGTTTATACTTCAGGGGTTCTTAGTATATTCAGAGCTTGAACTCTTCACCAAAATTAATAGTCATGACACATTGATTGCTTTTTCCCTGTCTGCCCCCACAGCTCTATCCCTACCCTGGCTTGGGGCAGCTGCACATACTGCACTGTCTGCCCATTCTGTGCATTCATATACATTGAGTCACACAGATGTGTGACTAATCCTAATATTACTAATCCATCACTAATCCTATTATTTTCAATGTTTAATTGTATTCATCATTGTATCTTTTGATCAGTACTGCCCATTCCTCCTCTTCACACCTCACTACCAGCTCCTAGTAACCTCCATTCTACTCTCAAGTTCTATGATTTCAATCTGTTTGTTTTTCCTATTTGAATGAAGTCATGCCATGTGTTTTTCCTGTGCTCAGATTACTTCCCTTAGAATAATGTTTGAGGTCCACCATGGTATTACAATGACAAGAACTGAGGAATACTCCATTGTGTACATGTACCACATTTTCTTAATCTATTAGTCCTTTGATATATACTTACATGGGTTCCATATTTTGGCTACAAATTTTAAAAGGTTTGAATTTAGTATAATGCACATGAATATCACATTACTGATCTATCCTCCAGCAAGGTGAGCAAAGGGCCAGCTCCTAGTTATGAGGGCTATTATTTTACACCACAATATTTAATACTGTCCAGTTCCAAAGTCTATTGTAAGAAATACAACGACAAATAATGGGGGGTATGTTGAAAATATCTTAATTTCAGGTCTGAGAGAATATTAGTGTTTTTTATATTTAATGAATACTATCAATGCTTATTGCATTAATTTGTACCCATTTAGAGCCATCTCTTAAATAACAGGAATTATTTCAGTGCCCATATTTACCATATCTCTGAGGAAAATCCAGCCAAAACTACTTTCTCAATTTTCTGAGAGTAGCAGTTAAAACATTGCTAATGTTTTAAATAGTGTGACACTTACAAAGGTGGAAGAATTTTTTTTTTTTTGCAATTAGAAAAATATCCTCAATTATTGTTTTCCAGAACTCCACTGTCAAGCCCAATGCATGTGGGCTATGTATGTAAGAAGGTATATTTTACTCCTGAAACGTCTACTTTTGTTGCTGAATGCTTAGATCTTTTCCTAGCCAAATGGACTGTTGTTACAAATACGTTATAGTCTCAGTGTCTTCATCAAGGAACATACACTTCTCATTGTGCTGGGGCTCGACATCCAGTGTGAGGGTACAGTCATATGTGGAATTGCTGTGTCACGGCTTGTTCTTGAGTTTAAGTATACCTGTGCTCTTGAAGCCTTACATGATGGATGGTAGAGGCAGGACACAAACTAATGACACTAATTCCATCCAAGAGAGCTCCATTTGATGAGCCAAATTTCTTGCAGTACCATCCTGTTGGGTCATTAGACTTCAATGCACACATGTTCTGGGGACAGGAATATTCAGTCCTTAGAAACACAAACCCTTCCCACCTGTATACCTGATTCAGCTAGAGGAGATTTGTGGTGGGATTTCTCAGTGGAAGCTGCCTTTCCTGCTCCTGGTGTTCACACACCTAGCACCTGGAGAGAACAGTTAAGTCTCTTCTGTGCTGCGTTTGCATTTCTCTTTCGCTTTCAGTGTTCATGACTTTCGTGGACATGTTCCCCTAAAACACAGATGCAATGTGTTTTACCACTGCAGTAGCTACACCATTATGGCTGTCTCTTCACTTAGTTCATCCTCTTTTGCACCACAAGCCATGTTATATGAAACACTTGGCTTCTGGATAGCATGACCACATCAGCAATGCTGGTTCCATAGAAAAACATTTCTCTCATAAATATACATGCACAGGGGCTAGGGGATGATTAGTTCCACTACAACTGTTATGCATCAATACCGCTAGAATTAGTATTGATGCTTGTAATTAAGAAAGGACATGCAGGAAAAACGATCTTTTTTCCACTGAAACTAGCAGTTAAATAAAAATGAGGGAAGATTAAGCAGAAGTAGGCAATTTATGCTGTTCATTTTCTCTTATTTCTTTTAGTAATACACACATACGAATGGTTAAACTTGATTTTGTTGTGTTCTTTTCATCCTGAATAAAAAAAAATCAATTAGACTAGAAGCGTTGATAAAAGTGTAATTCACACTGTCACAAGAGGGCAGGTTTTTCATACATATTTAAAAGTAAATTGTCAGTACTTCAGAAAGATCTGTGGGCATGTTGGCTTATGTCAGAAAAGGTGGAAAAGGAACCCAAAGGAAAATTGACACTTCAAAGTGAGTATTTTAATGGGCTATGCTTTAAATGATTGACAATTGGTTCTTGAATATTTTGTATCAGTAAAATAAAATAAGAAAAATGAAGTTTAATTGCAATAAATTATATCAACTTAGATGTGTTCTAAAAATGTAAAAGTCTATGGCTAAGTATTCTATTGTGAAGCTACAGTAATTTCAACCAAGTAATATTATTTGAAAGATGCATAATCCAGAGAAATACAATAAAACTCACTGACACATAATGTTTTGTGATACAAGACTCATTTTAAATGAGCATTTTAATAGAAAATAGAGATAGATCCTGAACTTAAGCCACACAAAGTTAATTCTAGGTAGATTACATTTTTAAAAGTTAAATAGGAAACAAAAGGTGAGAGAAAACATTGAAAATAATCACATAATTTCATAAAGAAAACGATTCCTAAGAATATCACATAGGTAGAGATAGGGAGAAAATCATGACTTTGTGCAGTGATGGGCTCCCACCCATATGGGATGATACTAAAGTCATCTTGGCGATGATCCAACATGGCCTTGGGCCCGAAAATGACAGCCTGTCCCTCCAAAACTAACCTCCATATTCTTCCGCAAGCCTTAAAATAAACTTCCTGTTTCTTTTTCATGTGAGTGCTAGTAACTCTCCAATCTTGTCCTGACAAGATGCTTTGCCCTCCCAAATAACTTCATTCCTAGTCCAATCCCATAAAGAACCCCCGCTCCCAGCTTCCTGCTTCGAGAATCCTGGCCATCTCTGGCACTCCTCCCACACGTGTGCTGCAATAAAGGATTTCGTTTTTCACTTCGGTCAGTGTCTCTCTGCAGCACCAAAAACATTTCAAGCATTAATTGCAAATTCTTTAGGTCAACGATAACCAGTGCAAAACAAAACAAATAACAAATAGAATTTGTATACTTGTAGTAATTATAGATATTAATAGCAGCCAGGCGTGGTGGCGCAGGCCTATAATCCCAGCACTTGGGAGGCTGGGGCAGGAGGATCCATGTGAGTTTGAGACCATCCTGGGCTACAAAAGTTAGCTCAAGGCCAGCCTGAACTGCATAGTGAGACCCTGTCTCAAAAAAGACAAAACAACAATAAATATTAATAGCTGCTACTATATTTATAAGGACCTGTTAAAGTAATTATGGAAATTGTAGGACGCCAATGGAAAAAATAGCCAAAGAACATAGTTTTCATGTATCACAAGAAGACAAAGGAGAAATAAATGGCTTTGTATTCTTTTCTCAAAAATTTGATTTATAATAAAACATGGCAACATCTCTGCTCATCCATGCTTCAGGTCACAAACAATTGGATTTGTGAACCAAAGCTTTTGACAAAATTTTGCTTCTACTCTTAGACTCCACATCAGGTACCAAACAGGACCAAGGCCATCTTCCCCCAAACTGGTGAACTAAGTTTAATTAAATTCGTGAACTAAGCTACCACTGTGTATGAAAACTTAAATATTAACAAAATACTGTGTTTGGATTACTAGATTGGCAACTGGCAAAGAGTTAAAGCATTAAGTATCAGTGCAGTGATGACAAAGTAAATTTAAAACTGGTAAAATCCTAAAAATAAATCTGATTGTTTTTTGTAACTATTGAATAACAAAAAGTTTTTCTTTCTTTTTTTTTAATGTATTTAGTGCAGGGTCTCACTACATAGATTGAATACTTAGTGATCCAACTGTTTCAGCCTCTCCAGTGCTGGGATTACAGGTTTGCACAACCACACCCAGACTTGGTGCCTGGGTCAGTGTACCCTGGGGGTGGGGCCAGCTCAGCATGTGGTGCCAGGTTCAAACCCCGGTCCCTGAACTTGCCTAAGCAGGTGCTTAGACTACTGAGCTATCTCACCGGCCCACAAAATGATATTCTAAGCATGATAAAACCAAGCAACCAATCAACAAACTTACTCTCAGAAATAGGAAAGAAAAGGACTAATAAATAACTTGCTATTAAATATCTGAAAATTAAACTTTTTTTGGAAAGGAAAACAACACAAAAACTAGAAAATTATTTGGAACATACATAGGAAAAAGCTAATTCTCTTAAAAGTATTTTAAAATTCAATAAACAGAACATTTTAAACCTGATGTATTGAAACTCTCTATATCTCTATTTCTCCAAATATCGTGTGAAACTGTAATGAAGAATTAAGAAAGAAGCCTGGCATGGTGTTATGTGCCTGTTGCCTCAGTTTCTTGCGAGGCTGAAGCAGGAGGGCCCAAGTTTAAGGGTTGTCTGGGAAGTTTATCAGATCTTGTATTAAAATACAAATTAAAAAGAGGAATAGATGTAGTTCATGGTAGAGGGCTCCCAGGTTCAATTATCTGTACCTAAACAAATTTAATAAAAATCTAAGGAAGTTAAGGTTGGTAAGAGACCAGCTGATTCCTGTGTAAGCGATAGAAACATATATTGCCAGTAGCTTTCTGAAGAGTTAAACAAAACAATAAAGCAACTTAGCCTATGAAACGTATCAGAAGAGACATCCTATTTATCGTAGAGGGCGCTATTAGGTACAATTCTGATCTTTACAAAAACTTTGGGTTTATGAATATATCAGTTAGAGCCTAAGTCAAAGCCTTAACCAAAAAGAAGGAATTTATTATAAAACAGTTGGGTCTGCGTAATTCTTGATCCAGGGTCTCAAATGTTTATTTCTTTCTATGGTTTCTGCTTTCTCTGTGTATGCATGTGTAATATGTTTTGTAAAGATGTCATCTATTTTATGCATATATAATATGAAAATATGATTTATGTATTTAAATTTTATAAATATAGCCACTCATTTCCTTCTGTTTTTGAATATTTCAGCAGAACCAACCATACTCTAGCCCTAACTTGGATCAGGTGCCAAACCTATATAATAAAGGTAGTTGAAGCATCCCTAAATTTTTACCAATTATTAAAACAAAGCCTTGCTTTTCAAAATACAGTGCCAGATTTTTTATAGAAATGTAAATGAGCAAGTATATTTGGTACTACAGGGCCCAGTAACCATCTAGAATAAATAGCACAATATGAGAGTGATGTTACACTGAAATCAGAACAGACAGCAGCCGCGGGAAAAAGCCTCATCTCCACTTCCTTACAGTGACCTAGGAGAGCCTCTGAGGAAAAGGGGCTGGCTGTGGTCTCCCCTTCTGAGGACTTCCTGTCCTGGAGTCAGTTGGTCTTTGGCCCTGGGATGTGAGAGTTCAGCTCCAGAAATCATCCTCATGATGAGTTTCTGGGCGAGAAGAAGGCTGGCAATCAGGGCTGGGATGGAGCCTTGGCCAAATAGCCCAAGTGACCTTTTATATTTTCCCAATAATGGCTTTAACGTAGACCTCACCCCTTCTTTTTAAGGCTGGTATAGAAACAATTACACCTGGCCACTTGGGAAGCTACTCTTTCTGAGGTACCCTCATATGCACGTAAATTAAACTTTTATCTTGTCCTGGCTAATTAGTGTGCCAAGTTGGCTGAATTCTCAGGGCATTCTGGCTGTTTCTATAAATGTGTTTTGTAGGGGAACTTTGAATATTTATTGAGGAAATCAAATTACTTCATTAATATTAGTGGGGTGCTTATCGTCAGTTGAAGGCCTGAACAGAACAAAAGCTCACTTTTCCCAGTGATACTTTGGTTTATGGTTGCTTCTGTTCGTGAATGGAAGCATTGATCAATGCATTGCTTCTGTTCATGAACTCTGCTTCAGGTGATCAACAGGACAGTGGTCATTTTTCTCTGTATGAACACAAACAAAGGCATCCTTCTGAGATTCATGGAATGAATTCAGTTTGTGAAGCAAGGGACTGCTGTCAGAGAACATTTTTCTTGCCTGGTGTCTTTAAACAGAGACTTGCTTTTTCTTTTTTCCTGGCCTTAATACTGATGCTGTCATTGCATAGGTCTATGGAGGTACCCAAAAGAGGAGAAAGGAACCTCAATTCACATCATCCAGGGCATAGGGTATAGTTTGGGTGACTCCTGTCAAAGAAAAGGAATTTTCAGGATGCATCAGTGAGAAGCATAGCAAGGTTTATTAGGCAAGATTTTGAGTTCATGCCCAGAGAACGTAGAGTGTAAGGCCTCAAAAGAGACACATGCCACAGCCTGAGATTGGGCGTTTAATGTGGTTCTGGAGGTGTCTTAAAGATGGGTTACCTAGGATGTGTACTTCTACTGTTTGTTGGGCCAGGGTAGAAGTCAACCCTTTGCATCTATTTGCAGTTGAGATATGCTGCCTGCTAATACTGCACCTCCTTGAGAACAGGGGCTTGAGATCTCCAAGTGGAAAGCATCATCCTCAATGGATAGGCTTTCTGTAGCTTTAAGATTCTTAGTCATTTTTTAGAGAATTTCCTGGAATGAGAATAAACATTGTAAATTTGAGTAGCTTTTGTTTCCTGGAGCTGAGGTTGGCTTTTGAATTGTAAAATTAAAAATTTCTTAGCTCCTTTCCATTGACCGTTCTCATTTTATCCACTCTTCCTCAGAGCAACCACGTTTGCTCTCCTAGTTATCAGGCTTCAGATTCAGAGTGGAACTGTGCCAACGCCTTCCCATTGGGCATTCTGGGTCTCTAGCTCATCATCTTAAACTTTTGTCAATATTCATTATTTCATGAACCAATTCCTTACCATCTCTTCAGAGGTAAAGACACACACACACACATACACACCACACACACAGTTAACACACATATGCGTGAGCACACACATGTGATTCATTTTCTCTGGATAACCCTAATTCGTTTTGTTGATTTAGTTATCTATTGTCAAATAACGTGCAGGCTATGTCGAGTCAGACAGAAGCTAAAATGTTTTTTCCTTCCAATAATTTTGAGGACGACTATAGGCAGGATGTCCTGCTTTCCCTCAAGGCTATGGCTGAGCTCCTGAGACAACTGAAGTAGCAAAGGCGAGTTAGAATACTAGATATGACCCTTCCTCCCTTTTCTAAAAAAAGAATTTCCAAAATTTATATTTTTAGAAGAATTTTTAGTTAAAACTAATTCTTTGGGTATTGTGATTTGGTTGATTTTATTTCTTGTCATGTATTGCTATTATATCCATTTATTATTCTCCTTTTTGATGTTACTTTTGGTTACACTGAAAGTCATTTGTTATAATAAAATGAGAATTGCAAGAAGGAAGAGTCAACATGATATGATTGTGTTATTTATGCTGGAATCACAGACACATTACCAAAACTTTTCTCCTGAGATGTAGAATGAAAGACTGAGCTAATAATACATTCCTTTTATTTTTTTTACAACATATTTTTACCTTTACCTCTTTATCCTGTAATACACCAATCTTGTTAGTAGAGAAATAATGAGCATCCCGATCAAGGGTAAGTCAAATCCACTAACCTGTGTAAGAACTAAGAGCCATGAATTTCTTCATGATCCCTAACCACCTCATGATCCTTAACCAGCCACCATCCTTACTCACTTCCTGCTGATATATCCTGCTTTGTGGCAGTTGATGTTTGCTCAGCTTTATACTCATTTAAAAGAACACAATAAGTGTGATATTGATTACAGTTCTCAAACCTTCAAAATGAATACAGATACTGTAACCTTTATCCCATATGTTGAGGACCTCATAGTTTGCAACCTAAGGCAAGGTGCTCTTCAGGAGTTCCTCACCCTTCAGATCTAAATTTCAATGACTACCAAAAGCTTTTGTCTTAGCCATCAAGTATTTCTCTTTAAAATGCCCTGATTCAATTTTGTTTACCTCTCTTCCATTAATAAAGAAATAATTTCATAATTTTTAGGGGCATGTAGCTACTGTGAATAATATATTTCCAATATTGTCGCTTCTTTATCAGGCCTTCTCGCAGATATAAGCTTATACTTTTGTCTGGTCTCTGGAACAACTACCTCCTCTTTGAAGCTATAAAGCTGGCAACATCCACATCCCAAGCCTTTGGACTACCAAATTTGCAACAACTCCTTTACCTATATTGCCATTAAAATATTGGGATTATTGTGGGTATTTATGATAAACTTTTCTTCTGGGATTCACTATTGGCATATTTTGAATTTTGTTAGACTTTCTGACATCTGATATGTCATCATGTTGTGATACCTTATGTTTCATATCTCTCACTCAACTCTTTGTTTCCATGTTATATCAATTTATTTATATATTTATTTATTTTTTTGTGGCACTGGGGATTGTATCAATTCTTTTAGACTATCAGAAAATAGCAAATCTTCTTATGAGGACTGGATACCCTCAAACAGGTCCTATTAAACAATTCTTCCACTGTCTTATATCATGGTAAACTCTATCCTTCTTTGATGATAGACCCATTTTTTCATGTAATTACTTTATTAATATAGAAATACTATCAAAATTTGAAGAAAAATGTCCCTGTGATACTTAAATAACTTGCTTAAATCTTATTCTGCAATATTCTTTATGTAAATAAAATTTTGGAGGAAATAATGTGAGGGTTGATTTTATCTGTCAGCTTAACTGGACCAAAGAACAACATGAAAGATAAACTTTGTTTCATATGTGTCTCAAGGTGTTTGTTGAAGGAATTGTATTAAACCTGTAGTCTGTCTAACAAAAAAAAAAAATAGACATTACTCTTTTCAGTGAACATCATCCAATCTGTGAAGTGTCTGAATAAAGCAAAAGTTAATGAAGAATGAACTTGTTTCTTTTTTAATCTAAAATATTCAAACTGTCCTGTTCCTAGATGTTCATACTCTGGGTTTATGGACCTATACAGGTAAGATAGAAGAAATAAGTAGAAAGGAGACAAGAAAACATAAAATTCTGAAATTGTACTTTAAAAAAAAACCTGCAATGACACAAAATGACAGAATGAAGACTAGCAGCAAAATACAGCTGCTCTGGGACTTAGAATCAAGAAAACTGAAAAATAACAACTAAGTAAAGAAAAAATGAGCCCTGGGGGATCTGCAGAATAATTTTACTGCAGAGTCTTGAGAGTGAGATTATTGGAAGCCATTCTGGTGAGAAATTTATTGTTTAAGACTGAGCTACTCCAGCAATCATAAGTCACAGAACAACTATTCTGTAGGATTTCTGAGGTCCCCTTATCAGAGATGGCGACAATAGACAGTAACAGAGAAGGGGTATGCCAGCTGCAAATCTCCTGAGAAATTTAAGTGAAATAAGCTCAAGCCATGGAAGACACAGCAATCTCACCCTTTGTGATGAGAAGCCAGGCTAATGGTATGATTTTCTGAGAAGGCTGGCTATGAAAGTGCTGACATTAAGTCCAGTGGATTGCTTGTCCCATAACCCCTTGCCTCTTACTTCTA
Source organism: Capromys pilorides (assembly GCA_004027915.1). Taxonomy (NCBI): domain Eukaryota; kingdom Metazoa; phylum Chordata; class Mammalia; order Rodentia; family Capromyidae; genus Capromys; species Capromys pilorides. The sequence goes on along the minus strand of PVKN010043084.1, from coordinate 470 downwards.
GTACACAGCTCAGTGATCTCAGCTTTCCCATGTGACCAGGTATACAGTTTGGCTTAGAAAGTGGCCACATCCTTGAGTGTTAGTACAGAGATGCCTCTGGAAAAAGAGAGACACCCAGGAAGCCACAGCAGTGGTAGGCACAAAACTACTCAAACACTAAGAGCTGCTAGAGCAAATTTAGCTGTAAGAAAGAGAGCATACTGCTGGACTCACAATGCCCAGTAAGAAACAAGGGAAAAGATTTATAAAGCAAAAAACAAAATAGACGAACAAAATAGACCCTAGCTGAGCCACTATGTCCACTCATATATAGTAGACTCCATACCACAGGAAGTAGGAAGAAATCACTCAAACATGTAGAGGAACGTTTAGGATTCATTTCTCTTTTTCACTGTTTTGTTTATTTATATTTATGGTTCTTTTTTTCTTATTTCTGGCTCTTTGTACTTTTTCTTATCTTTCAGTGTTTT
>PVKN010043083.1:0-10290 GCA_004027915.1 Capromys pilorides | reverse complement strand
AATTAATGAAACACAACAGAGAATTTGCAAACAATCCCAGGCTCATCTATCTGATGCTAGATAAAGGGATCATAAACTGTGTGCCGGAGGATAGATAGCCTCTTTAAGATAAGGCAATGGGAAAACTATCTGTCCAAATGCAGAAAATTAAATTAGGATCATATCTGTCTGTATAAAGCTGAAAATATAACAAAGATCTAATGCTTAAATTGGAAGCACTTTATCTAATCTAAGAAGACAAAATAGATAAATTTCTTGAGACATAGATATAGAACCTCCTGAACAGAGTTCCACAAGAAACAAGGTCAAGAATTAACAAATGTGATCACATCAAATTTAAAAGCTTCTGCACTGTAAAGGAAACAAGGACCGGAGTGAAGAGACAAAATAGAATGGGAAACACATTTTTCTAGCTATTGCTCAGACACAGGGCTAATATCAAAAATATATAAATAAAAAAAAGCCTGCCCAAATAGAAGACCCAATCAAAAAGCGGGAATTGAAATGAACAGACAATTTTTGGAAGTACAGATGACAAATAAATATGGAGAAATATATTCAACATCTCTGGCCATTGGAGAAATGCAAATGAAAACAATGCTTAGATTCAGTCTTACTCCAAAAAAAAGCTATGATCAAGAAATCGAACAACAAATATGGATGAAGCTGCAGGGGAAAAAGAACACTTCTACATTGGTGGAAATGTTACTTAGTGTAAACAATATGCAAATTGGCGTGGAGATTCCTCAAAAAACTAAAACCAAAAATTGCATGTGACCTAGCTATTCTCCTTCTAGGTACCTTTCTGAGAGTTAAAGACACCACTAGAGTCATTTGTAGGACAATAGATGCACCTGATGATTGTGACGTTAAGTGAAATAAATCAGACACACAGGTTTAAATTTCACATGGTTTCTTTTATGTGAGAAACCCAGAATTCAAATAAGGAGCAAGCTATCTTTGTCAGATAATAAAAAATATAAAACATCTTTTGCAAAAGGGAAGGGGAGCAAGAGATGGGGACAGGGAATGAAAAGAGAATTTAGATGTACTACATACATGTACCAACTCTTCATGAGTAATGTAATCATTATGCATTGTGTGCATTTATTAATAAACAAAAATTGAAAAATAAAGTAAAAAGGAAATCCAAATATTAAAAAATGAGCATACAAACGTGACTGGCTGGTAACTATAACATTAGCAACATTTGTTAAAGGAACAAAAGGAAGAATAAACATCACCGTAATGACTGCTAAATATACCTGAAAAGTAAGGATTTAGGTGAAAACATGGACAAAGACACTATAACAATCCCAGACTAAAATAGAGCATATAGAATGGAGCCTGAATCACCATAAGCACTCAATAATCAATAGCTGCTATTACAATTATTATTATGACTGCATCAAATAAAAGTAATTATTACATAGTGAATAATAGGTCTGCCATCTATACTAAGAGAACAACTGCTTTATATATAATTGTATATAATTAGCCACATGATAGTATTTGGAGCTATGGAACTATTTTGGTGCAACTATATTCAAAATGAGTGAAGACTGATTAAAGACAGTCACTGAAATATTTGAATGTCACATGGTTATAGGTGCCACATTCTGCATTATACTGCTTTTCTGTGTTACATTCTACATCACTAATCAATGTTCAGATTGTCTCTGGGCAGGGCTGGGGTAGCTACACAGCTGGACTCAGGCCTCAGAGAAGCAGATAGCTTCTGCTATCTTGGGACAGGCTGAAAGTTTGCTGTAGGAAAGAGGAACAGTTGCATCACTGAGAGGTAACACCATACAGAATGGAGGAGGGGACGCTTCAAAACCTTATCTTCTTTTTTGTGCCTTGTAGATATTCTGATAATATGAAAAAATAAATTAAACTATGATAACAACAAAGAAGCTTCCTACTTAACAACAAAAAGTCACTTGCCTAACAACAACCGAGGTATATTCTCAAGGTAAGGCTGATTAGCTTTTGGAGTAAATGGATATTCAGCTGACCTGCTCTTCATTTAGGCTTTAGCTCTGTCTTAGTTACTTTTTAGTCGCTTCTGGGACAAATACCCGACACTCAAAATGAAGGAAGGAAAGGTTTATTTAGCTCGCAGTTTCTGGAGGTTTCAGTCCATATGCAGCTGACCCAAAGCTGAGTGGAACAGAGCAGAGAGCATCCAGTTCATGGTGGCGGAACAGCAACAATCGCGACAGAGGCAACTGACCAACCAGGGCACAGAGAGCAACAGCCAACATCTGTCTTTCTGTCTTTATATTCAGGCTCTCTGCCTTAGCCTCCACCTTAGGCCACACCCATAATCCCAGAAGGACTCAGACCCATAATCCCATCCGTACTAAAACACATAATCCCAGTGGATCATGACTGAAGTCTCAAACTCTAGATGTTCCCGCCCCATGAGTGCATGAGGCTTTAGGGGAACAACTAAACATAAACCATAACAAGCTCCATATTCAAAGAACCTCTGTGAAATGTGGGAGAAAACATTTTAGAGCGATGAAATGATACACTTCAAAATGTTCATTTCATCTCCAGGTGATAACCTTAAATATAGAAAGACTGACCAAAGGTCTTAGTAGTAGCAGTACCATATTCGAAGGATTGGCAATAGCTTCATTCGACAAAACAATCAAGAAGGTAGAACTGACTAATGAAGAGTGAAAAACAGGGTGTCTGCAGACTCCTTTATTTATGGCACAAGCAAAGACTTTTCTCTTACATGTGTCACATATTTTTCATAAATTTCAAATAGCTTCTGATTGTGGATTTAAAAGCACAATGGGACAGAATCAAATTCTGAATGACAGTATAGCATCCTAGTTTAGAAAATAACCTCCATTAACATAACTTGGAGGGCTGACCAGACAGCTCAGTGGATTAAAGTGCCTGCTTAGGCAGACATAGGGACTGGGGGTTCAATCCCTGACCTGCAGTGCCATCCAGCTCCGGGGCATGTTGAGAAGGCGAATGAGACTGGGTGTGGTGGTGCACGCTTATAATCCCAGTGTTTGGGAGGCTGAAAGATAGGAATATCACTACGAGTCTGATATGTATAGTAAGACCTTGTAGACCCTGTACTAAATACATTAAAAAAAATAAATAACTTGGAATTCATTTTGTAAATCATGTTTATTATACTAGGCCTCTGCCTACGGAAATATTGGGAGAATACTGCTTCCTAATTTAATAGAAACAATTTTTGCAACAGCATTTCTTATAATTTTCTATAATTATTAGTCAAGATCTCCAAATGAACATGTTGCTGGCAATAAGTCTTAAGTAGGATGGAAATGAGCTTACACATCTACGTGAGTGATCACACATTTTTAAAAGGCCTTTGTGCAAACGACATGGTAAACTTTATGGGCCTGTTTTACTAGAGATAAGGATAAAAGCTAATTAAAATCCAAGACACTTCTTAGAGAGTATTATGAAGCAGCACACAAGAAACTTTTAACTCAGTTTAATGAGTATCCTTTCTATGTTTAGGCAATCATTTCTTCAGTTTCTTTTCAAATGATTCTCCTTTGATCCCATTAAAAATGACACATGGCAGGTAGTCTTTATGCACAAAAAATAATAAGGTTGAGAGAAATTGATGGGCTTTTGAAAAAGTAAACTCTTCTAATTTTGCATTTGTAGTTTGTGTTAAACACAACTTTGAATAGCTGTAATGCTAATTACCAGCACCATCCTGTGGGACCCTTAGCCTCTCTGCTGATTTGAGCATTTTCATTTACAAATCACTTAATGCCTCCATCCCTCTTCCTCCCCCTCCCTGACTTTAGTTGCAGGATAAATAAGAACATATATATATTCCCTTATATGGTACTCCTGGAACTTTCAGGTTTGAGTTAATTCCAGCACATTCAGTACTATAGCTAACTCCTGTCATTTCTAACACCCAGAGGAATATCTTGCGTAGGCACGATCACTCTGCAGCTCACTCAGTAATGTGAGTAACGATCTTGAAGTGAACTATATCAAGCCTGTAAGGGCTTTGGATAATTTAGATATGAACATTGGAATAAGCCTGCATTTCTGTAAAAAATGTCGCTCTGATATTTTACTTAATATGACTATATAATTGTTAATACAAGAAGATCTCATAGGGCTCAAAGAATTTTTTTTCCCTCCAAGCCAGGGAGGGTGTGCACCTCTGTGTTTCTGTTGTGTGCATTTCTTTGTCTGCCTGCCCGCCCGCCTGCCCGCCCACCCTCCCGCCCTCCTACCTGCCTGCCTGCCTGCCTGCCTGTCTCTGTCTGTTTCTGTTATGCCCAGTTGTCCCCCAAAAGCGTTATGTAGGTCATGGCGCAGAGGCTGGCTGGAGGAGTAGCCAAGGGCTTGAGGGGTGGGGCCAGAGGACCAGGGCGGAGCTCAAAGGGCGGGACCAGAGAGACACTAATCCTTAAACTGGCAGCAAGCCCTGCCCTCCACCAGCAGCCTTCCTTGGAGGAGTGGAGAGGATGGACACAGAGGACCTCAGCCTCTCCTCCAGACCCTGCAGAGTGGGGTGGCAGTTACTGTGAATAAAGCCACCTGTGATTAAGACACTAAGATCTTGCTACGTAACTCAGGCTGTTTTAAACTATGAAACCTCCAGTAACTGTGAGCTAAATAAACATTTTCTTCCTTCTTTTTGAGTGTTAGGTATATGTCCCAGCAAAGAGAGAAGAGTAACTAATACATTTTCTGTCTCTCTGTCGTTTTGTCTGTCTTTTTTCCCTTTCTCTATCTCTCTGTCTCTGTCTCACTCTGTTTCTCATCTCAGGACCCTAATCAGGTTCTCAAACTCTTCCATCTTGACATTCAAGACCTTTTCAGTGAAGGATGTTTGACCCCCTATATTAATACTCTACACAGCCCCTCTTTGACAAAAGGGGGAAGACTATGTACGGTTGATTTTTTTTCTCCTTTTACAGTGACTCATTTTATTAAGGAATCTCAGACTTAAAGAAAATACAATAGCAGAGATAAATGATTAGGGAAAAGGGAAGGAGGAGGAAGAAATGGAGAGAGAAAATCTGTTAAATATTTTTAAATTGCAGTTATATTGCAAGATTTTGAATTTCCTGAGCTGGAGGCTAGGAAGAGTAGAAGATAGAGTTGGAGTTGAAGGAACATCCAGGCAAAGGAAGCCAGTGTTGGTTTTGGCGGGCTGTGATAGGAGCCTTGTTATATAAATTACCGGGAGAAAACAATCATAGCTTTTGGCTGAGAAAGATCATCATTTGCTACATCTGCTGTCATGCTTGTTACTGTTAGAAACTGAGGCACAGCTACACTAATGGCAGTATCCCCATTTTCTAGATGACTGAACTGAATTCCATGCCATCGATGCACATTGTTTCTTTTTCGGTACTGTCTATAGTACAAAATAGCATGCCTTTTTAAAATTCAACTTCAAGCTGAGGAGATAGTTCAGCAGCATAAGTGTCTGCCTGACAAGATCAAGGTCCTGAGTTCAAGTCCTGGTACCCCACAAAATTCAATTTTGACTGAGAAGGATGAAAACTTTTGTTCTTGTCCATTAGCCATTCTTGGCTCTCCACTCTGATTTTTCTTTTCTTTTCTTTCTTTCTTTTTTTTTTTGGAGTGTTCAGTAGGCTATAGCTGTGTGGGTATGTGTCAATTGCTTTCCTTTCCTGAGCTCTAGTTCGCTTCTCTGTAACTTAACAATTGAGTCAGAGGCGCTCCAAATTTGGCTTTTACCCCTGTCCTGTAATTAATTAAAAGTCAGTGAACATAGTCTGTTAATCATTTATACAGCATCTACTGCAGTGGAGCTATAACTGTTATATGAATGGGAATCAATGAGGCATTAATATTAAAATTAGACAACATGGTAGCTACTGTGCCAAGAGTTTTAAGACTTTTTTGTCTAATGACCTACAGAGACACAAGTGATCCAGAAAGCTGCTGCTCATGCTACCTATGACCCATCACCAATGATGTTAAATGATTGTGATAATCCCTGAAGGAAAAATGGAAGCACATTTGTCCCTTCAATTCATAATTGACCTGACACTGAATCCCAGAGACTGTGTTTCTTAAGTTTTTCTCAGTTGGTAATAAATGCTGTATGTGTCATCCAGCCCTCATTAGGCTGATGTGCTTTTTTATTTCTTTTTTGCATAGAACTATTTTAGTCATCTCCACTTTCAACCTTCATTTCTAGGGGATAATTCAGATAGACTGCTTTGTGCCAGAGCTGGGTTAACAAAGACTCTATTGTCCTTTTCAGAAGCTAGGTTAGGAGAAAAGTTAGTTATGTAACTGACAAGGGAAGAAATTTTAACCAACTAATAGCTGCATCATACATGGGAAGTGTGGTATAGTGGAGAAAATCAAAAGTTTCAGTCCAGGCAGCTTTAAGTCGAAATCTCAGTTCTGTCACTTGGAAGGTGTGTGATCTTGGGCAAATTCTCTGAGCTATAGTTACATCATATGCAAAATCAATAAAATATGTCAATTCTTAAGGAATGTTGTAATGTAAAAATAGTACCTAGAATAATGTCTACTACAAAGTAGTGCTGAATAAATGGGAGCTATTATACCAAGGAATATCAATCTTCAGCATTGTGATAGTGTTTCTGTTTGTATGTGTATTTCAAGAGCTGCATATGGGCTTGTTTATTCTTATTTCTTTTATTTTTGGTAATGGGAATTGAGATCAGGACCTTGCATTTGTCTGGCAGGCACTTGTGCTACCGACCTACAGTCTCAGCCTTTATTCCTCTCTGTTTCCTCTCCAGTGTCTACCCCAGTACCTCCGCATTCAGTCATTTAATTACAGGAATGAAATTCCAGTTCTAGTGAACAGTAATACAGAAGGGACTGTGGAGGTATTCTTCACATTTCTGTTCATCAGCAAGCTGCAAAGGGTTATGAATTGCTCACTTGCTAAATTGCTCTATTGAGTCATTTTCTGAAGAGAGTAAGTGGAGTTATCTTACAACTGTTCATTTATTCTAGTTTACAGTAGGACAGCAGAGCTTTTGAAAGATAGTGTGGCTTCTGTGGCGCCCTAGCCTCTGCCCAGTGACTTTTTGTTGTGTTAGTGTTATAAATACTCACAGAACAGCACATTACATTACCCAAAACATTAGGGCATCTCCCTTCTATTCTTTGATAAGTTCACTTTCACAAAAAAATGCAAAATAGCATACATTCATCCTTCTCACATGTCCAGGACCTATGTGCCTGATTCACCAAACACATTTTTCCTACTGGCAGCAGTAAGGAGGAGTCCTACTTTGCACTTGTTATTGCACTCATTTTTCTTAGATATTCTCTGACTTCTCTCTTAGCATGGAAACAGAAAAGTTTCATTTGCCCAGCTCATCAGTATTCAGATTGTTATCAACATCGATCACCTCTGGAGTAAAAATCTTACACTACTTCCTCCAGCCATGTCATGAATCCATTAGTTGAACAATACTTATTAAGATATAAAGTGAATAATTACTTTCTCTTTTGAATTTAGAAAATCTTTGGATGATTTGGAGCCTGTGCTCTGTTTGTCCTAGGAAGAGGATAAACACAGTGTGGAAGCAGGGGACAGGTCATTAGGTCATAATTTATGAGATGATAAAGGCATATAATGACTGATGACAGGGAAAGAAGGTAACTTATTACTAGATTGGTAAAAAACAGTTCAGGATTTGTGGGGTGGAAATTCATGCGTCCTGATAGCATTGGTTAAAATGAAGCATTGAAAAAATTGAAAAGAAGATACTGTCATATTCTTGTGAGCAGTGGCTAGAAATTTCTTATGCAGAAGCTATATTAAGAGCAGAATAAAAATGGTCTTTTTAGTTAACAATTTACACTGGGGTAGGGATGGAGGATGTGGATGAGCAATGGGGGACCAGTGTGAAGAATTGCAATGGATGCGCATGTACCTTGCAGACAGAGGAACTGGGTTTGCAGAGAGCAGGGAACAGCTTCGAGAGTTTTGCCCAGCCTCATTTTTATAATTTGTAAAAAATCTTAATAGTGGTTGCATCACAGAATTTATATGAGAGTCTGATGTGACATCTAAGACTTTGGCACAGGATCTGGCACACAACAAATTCAACAAATTGTATCTGTTGTTGGAACTTGGGCTGTGTTATAGTTCTCTGTCACTCTGTAGTGCAACAGGGGTGCTTTCAATGAAGCATGGCAGGGTTGTTGTGTAACCCAGGGTAGGAGAGAAGCCTACCATAGAGCAAGTAGTCAGTCATTCTCATGGGTCTGTGTCAGACTGATTTGAAGCCCAGCTGCATAAGCCTGAGTCATTTCATTGAACTTCGTTTTCTAACCCTTAACTTACTCATCCATAAAATGAGAATAATGGTACTTACCTGATAGAATTGTGAGGATTTTAAAAATTGATACTTGTTAGAACAGTGCAGAACATTGAAAATTCAATAAATTCCAGCTGTCATTTTATTGTTATAAAATCTAAATATATTTTCCTTATCTCTATACAATTGATAGATTTGCACACAGAATAGAACAGCTCCTAGCACATAGTGGGCACTTAAATATTGTTTGTTGTTATTTCCTGAATGTTTTACATCAGGACAAAAAAATAAATGTTTCATTCTAAAGGAAAACAGCTATTTGAAGCACTTATTGATTTTCATTTCTAAAGAGAAGATCAAGACCCATGTGTGCCCACATTTTTATTTTGCTTCATTACCACAGCCAGTCTTTTCTCTTCTAGCCAGTATATGAGAGTGTGGACTTGAACATGTGCTTATGTGATTTCAAAACCCATATTTAATATATTATACTACTTTATAATGTGTGCCCAGTGAGGAAATACATAGCATTAGTGGAACTTGGGTTCAGAAGTTGAAGTAAAATAGAATTATTCTCTGGGTGCTAAGAACTGTCTTCTACATTCTGTTACTCAGGAATACCAAGAAAGTAAGACTCTTGTTAAAACTCAGCATTGAGTGTCTGGTGTGGTGGCACCTGTTAGATACAGAATGAAGCCAGTGTAGATTCTCAATGCTTTTGCATTTGTTAACAGTTTCATTAAGTATGGACTCCTGGCAATTTAGGTCCTCTATATTTTATGCAGAGGGCTAAAGTTATCTTCTAATTATGCTAATTATTTACAAAATAAAAATAGCTTGAATTTATGTGTTGCACATGTGATCATACAATCTGCACTCTGCCACTATAATACACTGGTTTATTCCTGAGTGTACCTCAATGGCTTCATCCTAATTGGAGAAAACCAATTAAAAATCTTTATGGATTTTTTTTTTTATGTTTTACCTTTTTGAATTAGGGTTTTGTTATGTAGTCCAGGTTGCCCTTGAACTCACTTTGTACCTCTTGCTGTCTTCGAACTCATGGTGATCACTCTGGAACGATCTTCCTGCCTCAGTTTCCCAATACCTGAGATTATAAGCATGTGCCACCACACCTGGCTTCTAAAATTTGTTTCTAAGCAGGGTGGAACAATAAGGGATAAAAAAAATTTGTGCTAATGTGAGTTGCTAAAGGGACCCTGGCCTTGGAAAGGACCCAAACTCTAACCTTTATGATGGTGTGAGCTTTCAAAAGAGCTACACTGATTGAGTCACTACTAGTGGCAAAAACAAGTAGTTGCCAGGACTACTGTTGGTAGGGCTTTAATGTGCAAGAACCATACTAAATAAAACAAGTCTATGCAAAACAGCCTGTAATCACACTGAAAATTAGTTGTTTGGTTGTAGACAATTTACCTCTCTGTACTTTAATTTTCACTTTTGTATAATGGAAATAATAGTAGTCAACCTATGTCAACAGCTCCTTCCAATGAAAATGTCACCTGTGAGCTCCCTCCTCTTTGTAGAATTTCTGGAGTTGTCATTGGTTCTGATTGTGTGCTAGGTATAATATCATATGCTTTACTTACTTTATGTCGATTTTTGGACATACAGTTATTACTATCTTGATCTACCTCATTTTATACATGAAAAATGTTTGGTGTTAGACACATCAAACAACATGGTGAGAGCCACATGAGTAAGAAATAACAGAGCAAGGCTTTGATCCTGGACCCCTCTGACTGTCACCTCACTCTTGCTTCACTGCAGTACATTAGAGAAGGCATCCTAGACCATGAAGGATTACAAGTATTTTACACCTTCTACAGGCGATGATTAACAAACCAAAGGATTTATTTTTATACATCATGGAGCTATAAAAAGCTCAAGTCAACAGTTTCTGACACTGCCAATTCTGCTGATAACCCACTACTGTTATGGACTATTG
>PVKN010043082.1:0-10290 GCA_004027915.1 Capromys pilorides | reverse complement strand
CACTGGTAATACACTGTCAATACACTGGTAATACATGTATAAAAAAGTACATGAAAACAAAGTTAAGATTCTTTGCCTCCATTTACAATGAACTAATCTGCTACTAAAGATAAACAGGATCCACATCAACTGCTCTGCACTATACCATGTAAGACATTGCATGAAGACTAAGAGTTCACGAATGACAGACTGGAATTAAAAGTTAATCAGAAAATTTAAGTAACATCAAGTCCTGAATTCATAAGCCAGCATGTCTTACATATATTAAAGATGAAATTAAAAAAGTAACTGTGTATAGTAACAAATACATATACTCCCAACACCCTGGCAGGCTGAAGTAGGAGGATTTTAATTTGGTCCAGCCTGGGCAACTTAGTGAGACACTATCTCAAAATAAAAAGGTTCTACTCCCAGTACCAAAAAGGAAGGAAAAATAACCATGGGAGTAAAATACATGGTGACTGCTTACTGGCTTGTAAGTTTAGTAAACCACTTGCTTTATTCAAAAAGACTGAAAACACACAGCTCAGTGAGGTGTTAATCCCTGGGATTGTTCATACATACTGTGAAGAATCCCCAAACCTTCCAATTGCTAAACCTACTGGTAAGGATAAAGCAGCAGGGCCAAGGACAAGCCTGAGCAGTGACCAGGAGTCCTGCGCTACGTACAGGCAGAGCTACATAGCCTCTCCAGTTCCCCTTTGACCTCTAGGCTTGGCTTGGCACAGAGCGACTCAGTCAGACTGTGCTTGCCTGTGCTCAACAGTGCCCTGGGCGAGTGCTCTGCACCATACCTGTCACAGGTCACACCAACAGCTAGAGCCTTCTGCCATCAGCATGTCTTCTGCCCTCACTAGAGTCCTGAATAGCAAAAAAGCATCATGGCAGCAACCGTGTGCAACAGCAAGAAAAGAGTCCTAGGAATCTAGAGAACTAGCATGGGATGCAAATGCTTTGTTGCACCAGAACAGAAGAGATTAGCATGTGGAGATTTACTTTTGTCGTTGTTGTTATTTTCAGTATTAAAATTGCAGGGCTTTCACAGAGAGCAAACTGGTTAAGCAGTGGCCGTGACTCATCCAGACGGCTGACACTGACAACAGTTCTACAAAGCACTGTACATGGTTTCAAAGCAAATCCTGAAGGGATTTGACTGACCTTGGGAGATACAAAGGTTACAAGTTTTGTTATATAGGTCTTTCTTTCACTTGGACTTAACCACTCAGCAGAAAAGTTTAACTACAAGGCATAAAACGTAAAGCTAGATTAGTATGCTGAGCTGTAAAAGGCTTAAATCAATAGCTTCCAACATTGCCAGTTCTGCCAATAACCCACTGCAATTACGGAATATTGATTGGACTATGTATACAACTACTTTCTCTTAATTCAATAAGAGGACATTTTTTTGTGCCAACAATTAGAAAATTTATCATGTCTACATCCTGTGCTCTGTATAACTACTATGAGGACAGCAATATGCACTGTATCAATTATTGGAAATGTATTACTAATGTGTTTTGAAATTGTCGCATTGTTATTAAAAGTAACTTAAAAAGATAAAAAAATAAAAATAAATAAACTTGCAGGGCTGGAAAGAGAGCTGAGCAGTCTAAGCGCCTGCCTGGCAAGCACAAGACCCAAGTTCAATCCCCAGTACTGCATGCTATGCTGGCCCTGCACAGGGCCAACCCTGAAATCAGACATGGTGGTACATGCCTGTAATCCCAGTGCTGTGATGACTGAGACAGGAGAATCACTACAAGTCTGAACTGCATAGCAAGACCCCATATCAAATAAATAAAATAAGAACACACATTAATATCAAAATGAAATGCAAAACTTTTTAAAATTTTAAAGTGATATACTTCCCTAAGTATGGTGAAAGTTATGTAGATTTTAATAAAGCTTTAACTATTTTATCATGCTGGAATTCCCTCCACAAACTCTTCACTCTTCCCTGTCTCCAAACACTCATGCATGCCCTAGAGTCATGCTACTAATACAAGCACTAACTCTGACCATTTTTTCCATATTTACGATATCCATATATAACTAGAAACTACAGCCCTTTAGGAATCCTCCTTCTGGGGAAAGGGGAGCCAGGTATCTCAATAATCTTACCACATCACATGATTCTAAATACAAACTCCCACTTTAGTCCTCAAACATCATTTTCCATTCTGTTTTCTGATATTGTTCAAAATATTCACCTTTTGCAAACATACTATTAATCTTCCAACACCTAGTAAAGTGTTTTTTTTAAATGGCTTTTGTTTTTGATCACTGAATTTTCTAATTTCTCCAATTACTCTCTTCTACAACTGCAGTTGAGTACTTGACTTTTAATGTTTTACAGTAACCACTTGTATATAATTAATTACCTCGTAACATGACGTTTCACGACATTCTATGTAAAGAAATTTTTATATTTCATAAGTTTGGGCAAGTTGGTTATTTTTATTTTTCAAGATAATTTCCAATTATCCTTTTAGTATCTTCTTTGATCCATTGGTTGCTCAGGAGTGTATTGTTTAATTTCCATTTATGTGAATTTTTAAAAATAGCTATTACTTATTTCTAGTTTCATACCATAGCATCAGAAAATATGCTTGCAGTAACTTCTACTTCTTTAAATTTACTAATATTTGTTTTGAGGCTAACATATAAACTATTCTGGACAATGTTCTGTGTATGCTTGAGAAAACTACATAATGGGCCACTGTTGAATTAAATGTTCTTTGTATGTTTGTTACATCTGCTTGATCTAAAGTATACTATAAGTCCAACATTTCCTCATTTTGTGTGAAGCTGGTACTGAAGTCCTACATTATTATATTGCAGTCTAACTCTCCCTTCAAGTTTACTATACATGCTTTGTTGATGCAGTATTGTATGCAAGTATTTTTATAGTTGCAAATAATTTAGAATATATCAATTATGCAAATATGCACACCTTCATTTTTACAATATTTTTATTTATTACCTGTATTTCCCTAATATAAGCATAGTAACCACTGCTCTTTGGCCTTCATTTCTTTCATTTTACACAAGTACTAAAGATCAAACTAGGTCTTCACACAGGCTAGACACTCACTATATGACAGAGCTATAACTAAAGCCCTTATTTGGATTGTGTGTACTTTTACTGGTGAGATTTATACTTTCATACATTTTCATGTGACAAACTGCCATCACTTCTCTTAATCTTGTAGAATTCCCTTTAACATCAAAGGTAAGGCAGGCCTATTCATAACCAACTTCCATAGTTTTGTTTAATGCTCTTTCATTTCTGAAGAACTGCCATCACGTCAGGTACAATATTCTTGGCTGTTGGTTACTGTTTCCTGCCAGCACTTTAATATATCATCAGTGTCTCGTGTTCTGCAAGGATTCGCCTGAGAAATTCAGGTACTCTAATGAAGATTCCCAAGTATGTGACAAGATGTGCTGCTGTTGTTTCTTTCAAAGTTCTCTACCCTTTGACCTTTGAGAGTTTGATTATAACACACAGCAATACACATCTCATTAAAGTTAATCTACTTGGGGTTCTCTGGATCTCGTGAATTAAGGCACTGATTTTCCTCTCTAGGCTTAGGAAACTTTACGTCATTTTTTCTTTAAATAAGGTTCCAGATACTTTCTCTTTTCTCTGCTCCTTCTGAGACACCCTTGATGGTGTTTCATAATTCTTGCTTGCTTTTATCTTAGTCTATTTGTATCACAAAGTATCACTAGATGGATCACTTATAGAGAAGAGAAAGACATACAATTTTTCATAGTTTCGAGTCCAGAAGGTTCAAAACAAAGACACTGGCAGGTTTCCTATCTGGCAAAGGTCTATTTTTCATGAATAATGTGATCTAGTTATCTTTGCATGGTACGAAGAATGGAAGGTTAGAAATGAAGTGACCTCAAGTCCTTCTCTATGTGACTAATGCTGTCACGCGTGTGGAGGATAACTGGGGCAGCTCTCCTTGAAAGAAGAGCGACTGTCTCTATTTTGACTGAATCGGACCCTATTTCCTTGTACTGATTATGTACAGAGCTGCCTAGGACTTCTGTTTATCCTTTCAATTGGCCTTAAGCAATGTATATTGGTCTAGTCGAGGCGCTGGTGATAGTCTTTGAAGGTGGCATGTACGACTCCCTGGTAACCTACACTTGCTGCTCTTTAATGTGAGCCAAATCGAAACAGGAGGAGCCAGTGCTCCAGGCTGCCAGCTGGGATTGAGCCTGGAGACAGAGGCTACGACTTCCTGGGACTTGAAAGACTACATGAAAGTTGAAGCACCAATCTGCACAAAACATTAGATACTATCTAGTAGCATCATGCAGATTACTCTCTCTGCATATCCTCACTGCATATGGCAGAGGTAAGTGTAGGCTACCACCTAGCTCAGCTCACAGTACCCACCTACCTCCCACAGTTCTCAATCATTCTTCCTCAAGCCACTCCTCCAGAGAATAAAACTATGTGAGGCCATGGGTTTCTTTGTTCTGGAAAGTCACCGTCATGGCTGGTCTTAGGGCCCCTTGGTTCCCTAATAGTTATAGATACGCTTTAGTGTCTTTACTTTCGCTGTGGATTGCACTGGAGTGGCAGATTGGAATTAACTTGATGGGATTCCAATAACATATCTTTGGGATTACAAATACTGACTTCTTGGACTGAGACGAGAACAGGGAAGGAACTCCTACAATGAGGACAAAGCCCCCAGGAACTATTTCCTCTTATAAGCATCACTTAAAAATTACACTGAAGTTTCAAAATACAGTAGTCCTCTTCTCATCCTTTTTTTCTGTTCCTTTAAATAACTACAAATGACTTGCTCTCAAACTCACTGATTCTTCTGTTACATCAGACCTGCTGCAAAAGCACTTGATGGAATTTTTCTGTGCAGTCACTATGTTTCTTAACTTTACTTGTATGGTTCCCTCTGTTTTATGATTACTACTTCTTTGATGGAATTATAATTTTATGTATTGTTTTCCTAATTATTTGTCTATCTAAATTCTCCCACAGCTCAATGAGATACTTAAGATTCTGACTTCTTTGTCAAGCAATGGAAATCTCTATTCCTTTGCCGTTGGCTGCTAGTACTTTCTTTCCCTTAGTGGAACAATGATACTTTTGAATGTCCTAACCCTTGTGGCCATGATTGATATCTGTGCACCTGATAATATGTAGTGACCTAGGCCAGTCTCACATCAATCAGCCTATCAACAAATATGGACAGGCTGACTGCAAGTCTGCAGAAGGATCTGGAGCTGAGTCAGCAGCGGACTGACCCAACACTTAAGTTTGTCAGATAGGGTTTACAGAATCAGCTCACTGAACCAGACCTGGAATTTGGATGTGATGAACCATGCCATTATCCTGTGTGCCTAAGAGTCAGCCTAGTACAAGAATATATGCATATTTTTCTTTTTTTTAAGTTTCTATGCCAAATCCAGGTGCCATAATTTCCCACCTGGCTTCCTCAGTACTAGTGGCAGCATTATCATCTATCACTAATCACTCAAATTGGACCAGTGAGATAGCTCTGCAGCCTAAAGCACCTGTTTAGGCAAGCTTAGGCAAGTGTAGGGTCCATGCTTCGATTCCAGCACCACATCCTGTGCCAGCCCCACCCCTAGGGTGGGCTGAGTCCAACACACACACCGTGCATGCACATGCACACACACACCAAATAATAACATCATTTAGAGTTCTGAATGATTTAAACAGACCACTGCAGCACATGTGCCACATAGGTTCACCAACCCTGCCCTATATACTAAACCTGCAATTTTCTAAGAAGTTCCACTCATGGAAAATATTCACAACTTGGATTCATTCATAATCTGACAAAATAAGTCTTAAACACTATACCTGTGAAAGTCTCCAACTCAAATGTTTATAAGTCAGGGACTAGTGCCAGGGAGATAGTTTAGCAGCATAATAAGCACCCGCTTGGCAAGCACAATGTCCCGAACTTGATCCCCAGATTAAAAAAAAAAAAAAAAGTATCATAAGCCAGGGACTTATTGTACCATCATTTTGACATTCCCCATTATTTTTCTGAAAATAAATTTTATTTTTTTATACATCTATTACTGCTGTGTTTATTTTATTTTTTATATATTTGGTATAGGATCTCACTACACAGCTTGGACTCACAGTGATCCTCCTGTTCTGAGCCTCCCCAGTGCTGGGATTACAAGCGTGTGCCACCACACCTGGTCTCATTGGTCATCTCAGCATGCCCAGGAAAAGGGCCATGTGGCATGTGGATCAAACCTGGATCAAACCCCAGTCCCTGCACTTGCCTAAGCAGCCACTTAGTCCATGAGCTATCTCATTGGCCCTACTGCTGCATTTGAACGACTTAATATGCTTCTGAACCTTTCCTGCTCAATTTCTGGAAAGTAAGTCAATTAGATAAATCCACAAAGAGAAAAGAAATTTCTTTGTGATCTCAAGATGATAAGAGTTTCTGAAACCAAAACGACTGTGAATCAATTACATTTACATGTAGATCTTCATCCAAAAGTACTAATATTACTGACACTAGAAATCTGAAAAATCCTTCTGTACCCAAGCAAGAATTTCATAATCAGCTTCTATAACCAACCTGAGAACCTTAATCAAAAACAAAGTAAAAGGCTGGCAAGACAGATGACCAAACTGAGTACCTACATAGACAAGCTAAAGGACCAGGATTTAATCCCCTGTACCACATGCCATGCTGGACCTGGCCCCAGGTGAGCTGAGCCAGGGACTGAGTCCAAACCTGGTGGTACACACCTACAATCCTAGTGCTAGGGAGGCTGAAAACAGGAAGATCACTATCAGTCCAAGTTGCATAGTGAGACCCTGTAACGAATACATTAAAAAAATAAATAAATAAACGGTTTCCTTTTGTGGTTCTTTCCTTGGCAAGTTCTGTTAGAAAATACAAACGCAAAATGTCTATGCCAACTGTATACATTTCTCTTTTTTTGCTTTCTTGATGAACCTCTCACTCCATAGTGGAAATCTGCAGAACTGTTACAAAAAAATTTTAAAGCCTTATACCACAAACTGCACAGTTTAAAAAAAAAAAAAAAAAGCATAAAACCAAACTCCACGCAGTTCCTTAAATCTGTACAAGCAACTTCTGAATTCTCAAAATCAGGTTATACCACAGCTTCAGGCTCCACGTTGTCAGCAACTTCATGCTAATAAGAAAAATGAGCAATGGCTTCAGCAGTCATCCTATGAAACAGAGTGAGCCCCAAAACTAATACTATTATGATAGCAGATACTATCTTTAGTAAATGTATCAAAGTGACTGCCATACCAGCAGCAATTTCAACAGCTGTCTGAAATTATTTGGCACATCACTAAAATAGAGTAAGAAATTTCATTTTATGACAGAATTTCATAAAAGCATAACAATGAAAGTTCTGGATAAAGCACACAATAAAATGAAATTGTTATTTTATACTTGTATTAAAAATATTCCTTCTAACAAATACCAAGGAACTCAAATATTACTTCAAACTGACTACTTCTGAAAAAAATAGGTCATAGAGAAGGGTAGAATTAGATGTGTACACAGAACTCGATAACAAGGATAGAGAAGAATACTGAAAACCAAAATTATTTTATTTTACCTGACATTTGAGAACTAAGAGACTAAATATTATGGCTGAACAATGACTCCTAAGTAAAATCAAAATAATTCGTCACTTGACGGGAACCCTGTGTATAATAACCACAAGCACTCCCCCAATGTGTCTTAAACGCATCTCTAAAAGCAGCCCCAGAACTTGCTAGTCAAAGGATACCTGGCCTCTGTGCAGGACCATAAACAATTCTTGTTTTCAAAAGACCATGTCCAGTTTCAAAAGCATACAAGATCACTGATATTTAATTACTAGTCCAGGAGTCAGTGCTCACCTCTGATGCTCACCAAATGACTCCATCAGAGACATACAGCTTGGGGAGTCAAAGGGCAGTGCCTATAAGCTGGGCATCCCAGGAAACCTAAAAACTTCCTAGTTCTAAAGAGGTCAGGTTTGTGGCAATTCATTTTAAGAATCTCTGGATATTCTGAGAATTTTTTAAAGACTTCAAATGTATTAATTTGCAGAGTTCCCACAAATAAAATTTCTCAAAGACAAAAAACACACTGAGGTGATCTCAGAGATTACATAGATGCACAATTTTTTTAAAATGATTACTTTTGGTTACTTTCTGTATAATCAATTTATAGTGCTTTTCATATAAAAATACACATCCAACTTTTATGAGTAAAAACTCATAATGAATACTTTAAAGTATCAGTTGAACTAATGTTTAATTGATACAAAACTACTGTGAAGGAAGCATTCCTATAATCTAATCTAACATAAGAATATTTTACATATCCTGGAATCTTGGTTTGACTTGGACATAATCTAAAATTAAGTTACTCCACCTACAAAATAATTATGATTAACTAACTTACAGGTTTCCACCAGACCACAGGAGATGGCAGGCATGAAGCTGAGCCTCACTGGCACCCACACGTTACGGCTTCAACAGACAACGGGGTCTGCATCCCCAGGGGAACTTCAGTATAATCTTTGCAAAGGTCATGCAGAAAGTTGCTTAAAATGTATGCCCTAAATACTGAGCTCTTAAGATTATACAGTCAGATTGAGGGCAGGGAGATACCGAGTTATTGCCCACATGTTTTCACCAAAAGAATTATCCTTTTACACAGAAAGAAAAAATTATTTTATTTTCCCATTCATTCAAAAAACTCAGTTATTGTTTATAAGATTAATGTTCTTTATAAAATATCCAAAAGAATGTGTCCTGTAGGACACGCAAATACATCTTACTATGACCATATTAGGAGGCGTTAGAAGGTTGAATTGAAAGATTAATGAAATATGAATTTTTACATAAAATGTCATTATGTAACAGAAAATGCCCCCACCCCACAACACACATGATATTTCAGTTTCTTATTTGCCCAGACAGTAGTTCCAGTTCCGGTTGCTCTGTCTCTTAGAAATGACTCGTCACGTGTGCATTGCTGGTCACTATGATGCACATAGTAAGAACCAATCCCAGTTGACAAGCCACTCTGCCTCTATACTTCCTGCTTGCTTATCTCATATAAGCCCAAGACCACCAACCAGAGATCAGGGCCTGATATTCTGGCAATGATCCCTGTCAGTGCCATCAACATAAAATAAATCTGTCTCTAACTCCCAGAGGTCATTTCAGTGTTTCTGCTTACTGTTGCAACCGTAGTAACAAATGAAAAAAAAAAAAAAAAAAGAAGACACTAATTCTATAAAAATAAAAATAAAAAAGGCAGTTTATGCTGTTATCAAAATATTGGGAAACCCTACCGCAACAATGATAAATTCACTCATTTTGCGAAATCTCTTTGAGCAAATTTGTTAACTAAATATAAGTGGATTTCTGTAAAGGAAAACATTTGGCCAATTGTGGACTGCCTACCACCTGGTTCCAGGAAGTGCTAATGAAACCTGGCAGATGGGAGAAGCCATGGCCTTCACTGCAGTATAATCTCTCCTCAACAGCACCACAGTGATTCTACTGCGTGGGATTACATTTCAGTGGTGCGTTTTGGCTGCAGCAGCACCATTCTCTGCTACCAAGAGCACAGCAGCATCTGTTGTTTCAGGTACTTGAGCAAAATCTCAGCCATGGGAGGCACTGTATATGGTTTTAAATATCCTGAAGGAACAGGGAGGGTGAGTATGAAAATAAAAGAAGAAATAGGCCAGCAAAATATTTCTGAAGTTAAAAGATTTTTAAAATTTCAAACTTTACTGTGCCTATATTGAATATATATGCAAACAATAAGTCAGTGATTTTTTTTTAAATCAAACATTTTTAAAACTTCACAATGCTCTATTTGAAAAGAAAAAAATTACATTTACGTATCATTTTATATGAATTGGTAATACTGAAGAAAATATTAGGGTTATGGAGATAGCTCAGTAGAATAAGCGCCTGTCCTGAGTTCAATCCCTGGTACTGAAAGAAAGAGGGGGAAAAAAAAAACCAGAAAAAATTAAATTCCTCATTATAAGTCCTTAATATGATAATGCAATAACAAATAATAGAGAATGCTACTGTTTCAGGGTTAAAACATTAAATTACATGCATGGACAAAGTTTTCTGTTGTTATTTTTGGTTTTTGTGTTTGTTGCTTGAGGTGGAAATCCAAAGACTTCCAATACACTAAGAAGTCACTGTATCATTGCGCTTCACCTTCCGCCTTGGTAAAGTTTTATTCT
>PVKN010043081.1:0-10293 GCA_004027915.1 Capromys pilorides | reverse complement strand
TGACAGAGAGAGAGGTCTGCTGTCTCATCCTTTTATAAGGACACTAATCCTATAGTGTCATGGCCCCAGCCTCATAACCTCATTTAACCTCTGTCACCTCCTCCCAGGCACTGTCCCCAAATTATAGTCAGTTTGGAAATTAAAGCTTCAATATGTGAATTTGGAAAAGAATAATTCAGCCCATAGTATTCCCTTGACCACCGAAAATTTATGTTCACTGTTCTCCAACTGGTTTTCAGCTCTACCTTTTCTGCACCTGCAACTAGCACCTCATTTAGTCTATGAATCTATAAGATGTAGGTCAGGTCAGGTCACATCTCTCCTTTAACCTTCCAGTAACTATCCCTTTAATTTAAAATGAAGCCAAACTCCTTACAGGGGCATTGAGATACATCGCTGCACTTTTCAGCTCTGACCTCATCTCTTGCTTTTCATCTGTCCCCCAAGTTTAGTCGCATTGATTCTTTTCTGTTCTTAAAAGCTGCCAGACAGTCCTGCCTCAGGACCTTTGCATGTGTACCTCCTTCTGCCAGGAGCGCTCTCCAAGCAGATGGCTTTATGGGTCACTCCCTCCCTTACTTCTTCCAGGACTTTGCCTGAAGGTCACATTTGTCTGTCAGCATTTCCTGATTTTGTTGGGATTCTTTTATCACCTTCATTGCTATAATTTTCCTCTCCTTTGCTTTGTTTTCCCTCTATGGCTTATTATCTGATTCATATGTCAGATATGATATATTCACAACACACTCATTAATTAGCATTTATTGTTTTGAAAACACAACTCAAACAAAACAAAAGGATATCTGTTTATCTAGGGAAATTTCAAAAGTGAGAAAGGACATATTCAGGAATAGTCTTTGGGGCTGGGGAGAAAAGCGCCTGTCTGGCAAGTGCAAGGACCAGGGTTCAATCCCCAGTACCACATACCATGCCAGCCCCATGCTGTGCTGGCAACGGAGACCAGGCATGGTGGTACAGGCCTGTAATCTCAGTTCTGGGGAGCTGAGATAGGAGGATCACTTTGAGTTCAAGCCGAATAGCAAGGCCCTGTACCAAAAAAATAAATAAGTAAATTTTTTAGTATCCTTTCATTAAATGTACTATTTTTTCCTGTGTGAACTGCTTTTATCCAAAGACTGTCATTTTTCATGGCAGTAAAAACAAAGCTGCTACCAATTTACATTCTTTTCACCTCCATTGCCTCACCAATCAAAGCAAGGGAAAGTGTATATCTTATCCAAGTGGACCAACTCTAACCAATCACAGATGCCAAAGCAATACTGCACACTAATTAGACCACTTCTAGTAAATCATTACACTGAGGTAATGCTGTGCACTCACTGGTGCAGGCCCAGGTCTGTTCTCACCCCTGTGCCACTCTTTAGAAATTTCCTATTTACTCCCAGCGAGTGGAACAAATGCTAGAGAGGAAAATACAAGGTCCATCATGGCCACTGTGCTACATTCTGTACATAATCAGAGAAGAGTGTGTCTCATAGATCAGATAACATTGTCAATAAATGGCAGAGTCTACCTCCAAAAGTCTAGGCTTCCAGAAAAGTCTTAATGGATACACACTACTCATCATCCACTCAGCTACTGCACATCATGATGAACCTTTGACAGTGTCCAACTTCTTGTTCAGGTGCACCAATGAAAAGAGAATATTCAGTCAGTGGAGTAAACATTAGGATGATTCATAAAGATTGAAGAGTAGAAAGGTAAGATTCATTCACTCATACTTTTTACTACTTCCTCTCCTCTCCTATAGAAGAAAGTGGACAGTTTAGCATAGCAACACTCCAGAATTCTGTTTTGAAAAAGTGATATTAAACAAGAGGAGGGTTGATGTGTTTTAGAGGTGCTTCTTTCTACTCAAATGAAAAGCCTGTCTCTTAGACTTCTTCTGTTTCTGCATTCTCAAGATAATCTTCAGGAACAGCTTTTCTAGGGTAGAGTCAGGACCTGCTGTCCAGATCAGACACAAGGGAGGCCTCAGTGCCTGATGCACTGAGACTGCTCCACTGAGGACCGAAGAGCATGTGATGAGCCACCTGGGGAGTCACCCCTGTGGGTCTGTCATTGACAGTGGTGGTGCTCTGCTTCTCCTGCCTCTGTCTCCTTCCAACACCATAAGGGGACGGCAGGCATACTCACCCCACAGACCACCCAGAATTCTTTCTTAAATGCCAGCGCAAATAAATTATGTTTGCTTTTCTCAATTTTTTCCTTCAGTTTTTCTTGGAATGCAAATGTTGCAGCATTTTCCTGTAGAGAGACGGAATGCAGAAGCCTTTTTCCTGGGAAGCAGTTTTATTCATGCCAGCACTACCCAAAGGCTGAGTGCTGAGTGTGGCACGGTTGCATGCTTTTATACAATGTTTGCATCTTTGTCTCCCTTATATGAGCACACACTCACATTCTACAATCTGCTTGGGTATGAATTATGTTGCAGAGTTACGTCAGAACTACATGTGTATACACAGAGAATGATTGTGCTACATTGTAAAAATTGAGACACGTTGGGAGGATCCCTACCACAAAACAAGCAGAACAAGTAGCCAAGTATAAAGTGTTGTCTCTGTAGTTTTATTTTTATATCCAGGTAGCTAGTAATCACAACCATGATCCAGAAGCAAAACTGAAATCTGGGCAACTATATTTTTTTCTGATGATAGCAATGTATAAAGCTAAAATAGGTGAAAAAATATTATAGGCAGTCAGACCAGGGTATCCTTTAGCAGGAGTCTGTGCCCAAGATAAGACAACCAAGGCTGGAAACACATTTGTTGAAGGTGAGGATTCAGTATAAAGCTAGAATAACTATACCAACATAACTCCCAAGGGATAAGCAATATACTATAATCATGTAATCATCATTCTAAATAAACACCAGTCACCTAGCTGGGTGATCAAGACCTCCTAATTCATCTCTTCCAAGAAAGGTCCTACCTCTTTCCATGGCCACTTGCAACTCCACTGGATCAACATTACCCAAGTGGCTATACTTGTCATCCCATTGGTTCATCACAGTTTTATCTCACCTTATGTCCACCGCATGATTTTGTAACAACCTCATGACTTTACGCTAGAAAACTGCCATAGCGAAGTAGGCTCACTGGCAACCCATTTTCCGGAGGTTCCATTTTTCTTCCTCTCTCCTCCAGGAGCTGTTTTCCCCTCAATAAAATTTCCTACCCTCAACCTCCTTTGTTCCTTATAATTCATTCTTCAAGGAGAGAAGAATTTGCTTTGGTTTCATGTATCATGGATTTCTACTCGTTTAAGTACTCAAAAATCATTATCCTGTTTGTCAGTTAGTCTTGCCTTGAGCCTTATGCCTTGTCCTTTTACATGCTGTTTTTGTAAAAATGATGGCAAATTGAAGTTCAGAATGTGGGAGGACTATGATGTGTCTTTAAAGGAATATTTGATTTCTGCAAGCAAGGTTTTAGATTCCTATTTTGTATATGTTGCATTTTTTGTTTTGTTTTGTTTGTTTTTTGCAGTAGAAGGAATTGAACTCAGGACCTTGTGCTTGCCAGGAAAGCACTTATTCTACTGAGCTATCTCTCCCCCCACCCCCTATAGGCTATGTTTGAACTTAGCTGTTGCTTTTTTTTTAAAAACAATCTTGCTCTGCAGGTCAGACTGGCCTTGAGCTCACTTTGCTGCCCAGGCTGGTCTCAAATCTGCAGTGATTCTCCTGCCTCAGCCTCCTGAGTACTGGGATTGCAGCCACGCAACACCATGCCCAGCTCAGTTGTTGAATTTACTGGTACTCTTTGATTGACCTGTTTCACTGTCTAGATAATAGCATTAAAGAAAAGCGATGTAGAGCACCACCTAGCGGGCATTGATATGAAATGCTGTATAATGGGACTTCTATGAAAGATAGTTTATATTTAGGAAATACACACGTCTGTCAATAAATCATAAGACTCCTACTGCCAGTAAGAAATAATAGATTAATAGCCATGCTCAAGACAGTCAGGACAGGTTTCACTGGGACAGAATGCGTCAATCCACACTCGAGAGGGAACGTCAAGCCTGCTCTGCCTTCACTTCCCTTCTGGTGTGACCTACCAGTGAGGAGGCAACCTTGCTCTCGGGATTCCCCAATCTCACCTCTCTAGTCTGAAGGTCGTGACTCAGGCACAAATTGTCTCTATAACTCACTGTGAGTGTGAGAGGATAAAACTTCCTTCTAGTCTTTTCCTGCCACTTTGTTCTTTTTTGTTAGAAGCATGTTGCTGCTAAAGATTAGAGAAGGAGGATCCCTGAACTATCTCAACCCCTTCCCTCATAACTAGCAACTAAGAACCTTTAAGTTGATCCCATAGAAAATGAGCATTTGCTAACAATGAAGATGAGGAAGTCATCTTGGGTGAGGGACACAGACCCCGTCTCTGGCTCAGATCAGACGTTGGAATTTACCTTGTACAGGGAAAACACATATGAAAGCCATGTCACAACTCAGTGTTATGGACAGTCTCCCTTGGGAGACTGAACGTGAGATAGCATGCAAACAGCCAACTTCTCGGTGAGACCAGAAGGAACTATTTCCTAAGGACAATATTCAAGGCATCAAAACACAGTTCAAGGGCAAATCTTCAACTAGTGGCATTCTCTCTGCTCCTAGGTCTGGTTCTCATAATTTATTTGTATAGGGGAGGAAAAAACTTTTGCTGATGTCTAAATTGTGGCTGATGAATGACGCATACAGGTTTTAACCTGTGAGTTCCATGAGTGTGTTGCCGATACAGAGACATAGAAATTTTACAGTGGATTTTGAGTAAAACTTAGCCTTATCTTGATGTTAATATTACCTCAGTGATTAGGTAGATATCACAGATGTCTTGGAACCTTCCTTGCCCTAGGAGCCAAGAAAGGAATTCTCCTACTTGACTCTGTCTCTATGCATAAACTCTTTTCCAGGCTTGGAAGTGCTCCAACCACTTCCAAATTTGCCCTTTGATATTTTCCTCACTCACTTTAAGGAAATGGAAAGCAGTGATTCGGATATCCTGGTTATTGGCTTTGCTATCAGTGCTTCCTTCCTTGAACATATCCATTATAGCTGGAATCAGTTGTACATTGTAAGCACATATTTAGGGTTTCTAGTCAAGATAGGGGCATGAGCCTGTAAGAGTAGCTAGGCTGACCCAAGGTCTCTTCCAGCCACTCTCCAGATAGCAGCTCTGAAGAAGGTCACCTCCAGGAATGCTTTGAGAGAATATGAAAACCAAGGAAGGATTTAAAGGGATTCTTATCTTTTGTTTCCCTTGTTTCAGATACTTTAAAATTTATTTTTAAGCACTAAAAATGTTCCACTCTCACATATTGATAAAGAGCTGTCTAATATTTCTGGGCACCTGTGCATAGCCTGCCTATCCCCTAGAGGCAAAATGTAATGCAGAGGGAAGTATTGCTCACGCTATTAGAATTGTACTGCAGGAGAGGAAAAATGGTCAGAAGGACCTAATATTCAGACTTTCTTTGCATTAATAGGCAATCTTCATTCATGCTCAAAATGTAAATGTAAGCGACAGGAAAACAAGACCCCTTGGGTATAATTGGATGCATCTGCTATCACCGAGACAGAGGCATCCTTCTGTTGCCCTTTGAAGCCTAGGACCAGGGATCTGTACAACTTTCTTTTTTTAATTTAATTTAATTTTATTTATTTATTTGTCTTTTTTTTTTTTTTTTTTTTTTTTTTTTTTTTTTTTTTTTTTTTTTTTTTTTTTTTTTTTTTTTTTTTTTTTTTTTTTTGCCTTTTTGAGACAGGGTCTCACTATGCAGTTCAGGCTGGCCTTGAGCTCACCTTTGTAGCCCAGGCTGGTCTCAAACTCACATTGATCCTCCTGCCTCAGCCTCCCAAGTGCCGGGATTACAGGTGTGCGCCACCACATCCAGCCCAGTCCATGCAACTTTCATCACAGCTGCATCTACTATTCCTGAGTCTGAGGCTTCCTGCACTCACTCTTCAGATCCTAAGAGTGAGGTTTCTAATCCAGTTGTAACTGAAGCCTCTGCTTGGCCATATCCTTAACTGGTTTTGTTCAAGGCCCTTGAGAACCACCCTTACAGGAAATAAATCACAAGTGCAACTCTACCTGTATCCATGTATTCTTTTCTCTTTGTGACCTCAAACAGAACAAACCAGGTCTGGGAAAGTTTCAAACGATCCTGATAAGTACATGGAGGACTTTAGGGAACTTCACAGGTCTATGAATTAGGTAGAAATATATAATGCTACTCTTAAGCCAAACATTGACACCTAATAAGAGTCAAGTAGTATTGCATGCTCACAGGCAGAGACGAATATAATATTATTAATTTTAGGAGGCCAGAAGGCAGGCAGCCAGGGGAACAACTGGTTTCTACTGGGGTCCAAGAAGTCCCTATACAAGATTCCTACTGGCCTACCTAAACCAGATAGGAGACTGGAATAGGATAGATACATCTTCAGATGTGTATTTTTGAAGGTCTAAGAAGAACAAAAACTAAGCCCTTCAGTTATTTGAAATTGTTAACTAGTCATCAGGAGAAAAATGAGAGACCTCTGCCTTCTTTATTTACAAAAGGCATTGATAAAACATATATCTCTGGTTCCTGATTTGATAAGATAGATTGTTCTTAAGCACAATTTTATTACTCAGTCAGAATGAGATATTAAGAAAAAGCTACAGGGGTTGGGGAAATAGCTCCATGGCACAAGTGCCTGCCGGGCAAGTACAAGGTCGTGAGTTCAAACCCCAATCCTGCAAAACAAAACAAAACAAAACAAAGCTATAAATGATAGCTTTTACTCCAGATAGCTCACTTGAAAATTGCCTCCTCAGTATTTTATAATTCAGACTAAGAAAAGACCAAGAGGATAAAACGAAGAGACCAAAAGAACATGCCTACCTTTGTTTTGGCCCTAAAAGGAACAGATCCTAAGCCTGTTTCCCCAGACTCCAAGAACAGCTCAAGGACTAAACTCACCTGCTACCACTATAGAAAGTCAGGCCACCTTAGGAAGGACTGTGATAAGAACCACCATGAAAAGAGCATCCCCCCATCTGAAAAGGGGACCACCAGAAGTCAGACTGACCCTGAGATGTGGGCTCCAGCAATCAGACCATCTGACCAGCTGGCCCAGCAAAGCTGAAAGGTCCAGAATAGTCTCTGCCTTCTCCTCCTGGCTAGACTGTCATCGCCACAGAAGAGCTTTGGGTAACCATGACTACAGAGGGAAAACAAACCAGCCAATTTCTGGATGCTGGTGCATGTTTTTCAGTCCTCCTTTTAAACCCTGGCCTTCCTTCTGGCCATCATATCTCAAGGAAAGGAGTCACCAGAGAGGAGGTAACTCACTACTTCTTACAACCTTCAGGTTGGAACTGGGATGGATTTCTTTTTACACATTCCTTTTTAATCATGCCTGAAAGTCCAGTTCCCCTCCTGGGGAGAGATACCTTATCTTGCTTGAAGACTGTAATATATATGCACCTAGGTCAGGTACACTGCTTCTCCCTCTTGGAAAAATAAATAAATCCTGAAGGATGGGCAACTAAAGGTAAAATAGGGAGAGCAATAAAAGCCGCCCCAGGGCAAACATATCTCAAAGCTCCAACTCTTTTTCCTCAGAAGAGACAAAAGTTAAAAGAGGATCATTGCCTATAGTTGACAATTTAAGAGCATAAGGTCTACTTACACATTGTCATAGCCCTTACAATACTTCAATATGGGCAGTTTAAAAATCCATGGAAAGTGATGAATGGCATAGGACCCTTCACTGGTAAACAAGGCAGCAGTGTGCATTCACCCGTGGTATGTCACCTTTAGAATCTCCTTTCTCAGATCCTGGAAGATGCTGGTTGGTTTTTAGTGTTAGATTTAAAAGATGCCTTCCTTTGTATTTCTTTACATACAAGTTCCCAGTTTCTTCTTTACCTTTGAAAATCCTTATGACAGGCTTCACACCTAATTTAAACTATATTTCCTTAAGGGTTCAGAGATATGGGCTGGCCTGACAATCCACTGGACTAAAGCTTCTGCTCAGACAAAGTACAGCAGCCAACGTTCAATACCAGTGTGCCTTGCTGGTCCTGCCCATGAGCATGCTGAAACAGCAATTGAGACTGGGCATGGTGGCATAAGCCTGTAGTCCCAGCACTTAGGAGGCTCAAAACAGGAAAATCACTGTACGTCTAATCCACATAGTGAGAGACCCTGTAGACCCTGTAGACCCTATCCTAAACACAGAAAAAAAAAAAAAAAGGGTTAGAGAGAGTCCTGGTCTTTTTGAGGAAGTGCTTTGTCAAGACTTGGCATTTTTTGAATTCTCCCAAGTCTTGGTCCTGCAGTAGGTAGATGATATACTGTTATGCACCTCCTTAGCAGAGCCTTCTAACGAAGACACCAGTACTCTGATGAGTTTTCTAGGAGACAGTGAGTATAAGGTCCCTAAGTCTAAGGCACAACTTTCGTCCTTAAGATAAAATACTCAGGCCTTATAATCTCTAAGAAAATCTGAAGTATTGCAGAAGACAGAAATACAGCAACACTCTCCTTCCCACAGCTCAACAGCCTAAAACAACTAATAGGATTCCTAGGAATTACAGGCTTTTGTCACCATTGGACAGCAGGATATAGTGAGATTGCATGATTCCTCTACCCCTTATAAAGGAAGTCCAGAAGGCAGATACTCATTTTAACTTTAGAACTTGATTCTACAGCTACATTACAGAAGCTGTCCTATATTCATGCCCACTTGCTACAAGACTCGTTTTCTCATTCAGTACTGAATTTAAACAATTTTACCTAAGCAATGGTGCTTGTAATCTCATTGGTTGACCATAGTTTTGTACTACCTCATGCCCACCTAAGCAAGTTCCCATTTTCTCCACCACCTTAGACGCATCTCACCACATGGTTTTACTCTATAAAAGTTCCTGGAAGAGACATTTCTTGGGGACAACCTGGTCAGGGCCCCCATTTTGTCCCTCTCTCAGACAGAAGTTTTCTTTCCCTCAATAAATATATTCTACTCATAACCTCCATTTATTCCTAAAATTCGTTATTTGGTTTTAGAGAACATGAATTTGTCACAGGTACCTTTCAGGTTGGGAATTTCATTTTTCCCCTATATCATTTGGAGGTCATCCACCAAGATTATTTTCCCCTATATCAAGGACACCATTTTAATCTATATGTTGATAAAGGGCAGGGCTCATAGCTCCTTGCTCCTGGCTTTAGGAATGCTTATGCAGGATCAATGACCTGCTCAACAACCTCTAGGGTATCTGAGTCACAAATTAGGCATTATAGCAAAGCAGTGGCCTGTGTGTGCCTTAGATCTGTGGCTGTCAATGCTCTTCTGGTGCCAGAGGCACCCACACTGTACATACACCTCACAATGTAGCTTATTTCTCCAAGAGGAAGTTGATGGTTATCAGATAATTCATTTCTTACACACCAAGTTCTACCTCTAGAAATACCAGCCATTGAAAGAAGATATGTTCCTCCTTAAATCCTGCAACTTTTCTACCAAAAAAAAAAAAAAAAAAAAACTGAGGCTGGAAAGCATGACAAAGCTCAGGTAACTCTCCAGCCATATGCAGCCAGAGTACTGACCCTAGCTTGACCTTATTCTGTGATGCCAGCCCCCTTCATGGAAAATGGGACAAAAAATGGAGGATATGTAAAAGTGACTACATCAGACACTTTAAAGTTCCTCTCATGCCCATGGGATTAGTGCCCAGGTAGCAGGTAGCAGAACTCTTAACTCTGGCAAGGGCTTTATAACTCAGTGAATGAATAATATTAGTGATAATGTTTATATGAGTTAACTACAATAATAGACAACTTTATAGAAAGGCTTCCTTATGTTGAGAACAAAGAAATCACTCCTATTCTTATTGGCCTAATCCCATTAAATGCTTGAGATGGACATCACATAGGAGTGTATACACATCATAGCTTTATAAATCAAAGATTGGTTTGAAATGGACTGATTTAATTGCACTTGGAATTAGATTGGAAACCCCAAGTGGCACTCATTGGTTCATGAAATCAATTTGCTGCCCTGGCTACCACCTGAATGGATCAGGTGATACATACTAGGATTTGTGTGATATCAAGACAGGAAAGTCAAAAATATCAACAAGCTATTTAGGACATCAATGGCCTTATTTTACTGGACTGATCATCTAGCTTCTAACTTTATAACTTCCCTGGGATTAGATGATGTCAAGCAAGGCCTTGACATAGAGGCCTTGACTAATTATTTTTAGCAGTGCT
>PVKN010043080.1:0-10301 GCA_004027915.1 Capromys pilorides | reverse complement strand
CTTCCTTCATTCTGACTGACAGGTATTTCCTCTCAGCAATGAGAGAAAAGTGACCAAGACAACTATTGACCTACTTGACAGCTGTGACGTCCCCTCAACATTTAAAATAAAAGAGTGGTAAGGAGTGAAAGATGGAAGAAGCAGCCTACACGTCAGACGGAGAAGAGCAAGGGAGAGGAAGAGTAGAGTGTGGCATCACAGAAGCCACGGTCCTGGTCAGTGGTCTCAGATGCAGCTGGAAGGACAACACTGTTTTCACAGAACACATCCATGCCCTTCGTCTTGGAGAACAACTTGGATGAGCTGTGTTGAGCAGAAAGTCAAGACTAGAAAACAAAACTCATGGGTGTAGAGGGCACCATGAGAAGTTCTGGGATGATGAGGGGTAGATAAGCTGAGGAGCTGAGGATGAAGTAGACTGCTGACAGGAGACGTTGTTTATTTTAGTGAAAGATGAATTGATTTGAAATAAGGAGGAGAAAATCTTCTGAAAGAGAAAAATTCAACGAGCAGAATGGTAGAAAGTTATTCATTGACTTGGATTTTATAAGACGGTAGGCGAGGGAGGCATCGATCAACCATAAATCCAGCAGTGAGGCCTGGGCCTGAGAAGAGGAAAGGCTGTCGCCTCCCCTCTGTGGGGACAAAGGAAATGAGCAGAAATGAAGACGCCACTCTGGCAGGAAAAACTGTCTTGTAATTTGATTCTTCTTCCCTGTGCAGAGCAAAGAGCTTGGGGACAGCAAAGACATGGATGTCCCAGGTCTGAAGAACGTGGAGGAGGCCTGAGACTATCCTTGTGGGCATGGGTGACCAGATCATGGGACCAGAAGAGGACAGCCGGGTACCCCGGGCATAGAAGGAGGAGGCAGCCAGGGATATCTGGCAGCCTCGCTCTGTCCTGCTGGAAGTGCTCTGCCTGGCTCCATGGGGCTTGTGTGTTCGGGCTCCCTAGGGCTGGGCTCACGCAGGGCAGGGCTGAGACCCCTGCCAGATGCGTGTGACAGGAGAGGAGAGAAGCTCGGGTATGTAGGGCTTGGGAGAGTCTTTTTTTTAAGTGAAGAAAGGAGAGTCACGACTGAAGGTCTTTTCACTTGAACAGGATGTTGCTGCCTGTAGTCATAAGGAGAGGCACCGAAAAATTTTTTTTTTAATGCCACAGAAGCCCAACGAGAGCGCCACCATGAAGAGCACGTCTATGCCAGCCAAGGAACGAGTCTCATTGTCTGGGAAGTGAGGCCCCTGAGTCTGGGCCTGGCATCTGCTCCGCATGCCGACTACGGGAATCACACATGGAGATCAGGCAGTACTCAGTGGAGACGGAAAAGCCAAGGCCACAGTGGCATGTCGAGCAGGTCTAGGAGAAGCTATTTCTACTTATGTAGAAAGAAAGCCCCTCTAGTGTGAGATGTTATAGCACTTGCACAACGAATCTTCCTAGTATGGAAATGTTTTAAATTATAATTTAGGGCTGAAGATGTAGATCACTGGTAGCTCTCCTCACCTGCCCAAGATCTCAGGTTCGATTCCCAGCAACACCAGATTAAAAAATAATAATAATAATAATAAATAAAATTCAAATACAATTTTAAAAGAGAAATATATGTACTGTATTTTACATTATAAATAAGAAGTTCAAATCTCTCTCTTTTTTTTTCAGGACCGGGGTTTGAACTCACGACCTTGTACTTGCCAGGCAAGCACTAGTGCCGTGGAGCTATCTCCCCAGCCCCTAAATATATCTGTCTTATAGTACCTGAAGCATTATGTTCTATGTTATCACTATCTACAGGCACTGTGCCTACGATTATACGATAGTACATGTTTCCTTTTGAAAATCACTTTCGCAGCCCTTCTGCCCCCTTCTGGCGCTGCCCTCTCTTACACTGCTCAGAGCAGCTCCCCGGCCTCAGATGTGTGCAGCGCTTCAGCATGACCGGCTGTCTTTTGATAATAACAGTGAGCTAATTTACGCAGGACTCTGACCTCCTTCATTGGTGTAGACCACAAGGCAAGGCCGACTTCCGCACAGCAGCCGGGCAACGTCCAAGGCCCCTGAGATGAGGTCTCGGCTCTACATAGAAGTCAACAGAATGATTTGGCCTGTTAAGAAAATCACTAAAAATATGGCTGAATGGGCTGCTAGAGCTGTTGTTTTGCACGAGCAAAGCTCTGCTTTCCAACCAGGTTTTCCGATCAATACATAATAAGGCTTTGCAGCCTGCCTGGCCTAATGGAACTCATTGAACATACGGGCTGCTTGGCTATTAAGCCCTCGTGGGCTGTAGGAGATGGCACAGGGCATCAAGGCTGAAGCGAGGATGGATGGGGAAAGGGGAATCTCATCTTTTCAGTGAAAAGGTGGGGAGAGATCGTAATCCCTGCTGTTAAGGCTCTTCTAGATTTTACTTTTTCAATTAATGCTGCCTCCTCTTGACCATACTCCTTTGCTGAGAGGCACAAATTGTGGGGCACGCGGTCATAGGGACACGGATTTCTTTTCTACCACTGCAGAACTGGAAACTTGAGTCAAAATTGTGCCACTTTATTGAGTATCTTTTCTCATGTCCATAATAAGAATAATGATTTGCTTTCTAGGACTACAAAGATTAAAAGAGATAAAAGTAGGTGTCTTTCCTGGTGTGTGTCCCTAACACTTTGTTATGAGGTGTATTATTTCCTATCTACCTATGGTCACCTCCCAGGATCCACATACATTGGCTCCAGGGCCTGCACTGGATAACCAAGCCTACGGGTGCCTGACTCCCTTGTAGAAAACAGCGCACTACTTGCATGTAATCTACCCACATCTTCCTGTATGCTTTAAATTATCTATAGGTTACTTAGAACACCTAACACAATCAAAATGCTATACAAACAGCAGTTGTACTATATCTTTTAGGGAACTGACAAGAAAAAAGTCTTCCCATGCTCAGTGTCATTGAATTTGTTTTCAAATCTTTCTAATTCTTAGTTGGTTGAATTCACACAACCCATGGACAAGGGGCTGACTGGATTTTACAGTGCTTACTATGACAGGCTTTAAGTTTCAGTCAAGGGTGCTCATGTTGTGGCTCTCCCGGCACACTGTAAGCCCCTTGAGGGAAGGGATCTCAGCCTGCTCATCTTGGGGACCAATAGCGCATGCTACAGTCACTTGTCTAGGACTTCATGTAAATTGGACAATGACTATTCAGTGTTTTTTTTTTTTTTTCTTATAACACAGGAACACGGTGATGACTTTTGGTGTTCAACAGCATATGAACCAGGAGAGTGACCTATTTAATATGGGAAATGAATTTATTATTATTTTTTTGTGGCTGGCTCAGCCATGAAATGAATTTAGATACCTATATTTCATGATATTTTATGTTACTGATCAAAGAACAATGCCTTTGCTTTTGTGTGCTACAATGATTTAAAATTCACCAAAGATTTACAAATGGCAAAATATACCTTAATTATCGATGTGAAGTCAACATTTCTAAGTCTAGGTTTTAATTTTCTTTAGAAATTTTTCTATAAAAATATCACAGAAAAAATAAATTATGTAAGAGTTTCTTTGATGTGACTTGATTATGAAATTTTCCTGGTGTGTTTCTCTTGTCTCCCTTACTCTGTAGGATGCGATGTCACAATGACCTTAATAGTTTTCCATGGAAAAAAAATTATTTGCAGAGAAATCAAGCTGCCACAAAGAGAGAAATGAACAAAAGCCAGACAGCTCACAATTTCCTGAGAGGCACCGCTCTTCTGCTTTAACAAAATGTGCTGCACTAGAATGTCCCAATCTTATGATATTGAATTTTAATATAGAAACCAATTTCTTAAAGCCTGAATATCCCTTCACGCTGTGGATCTCTATTGCTCTACTTGTTAATTGGTCATGTCTGCTGATGTAGAAACTTCTAGCAACACCTGTCCTGCACACTGGTGTGCAAGCAAGGCATCCAATGGGTGGAGACTTGTTATGTACAAGATAGCACTGTGGGGTGTGTGTGTGTGTGCACATGTGTTCACACAGGGTAGTACACATGTGTATGCATGTGCATGTATGTGCATGTGCATGTGTATGCATGTGTGTGTGCATATTCTCCTTCAGTGATGATTCTGTGTCTGCCTCTGTATCCCAGGAATTCAGCATCATGCTCTCTATATAGTAGGTTCTTGGTAATGCTTCCAGATAGCCAATATAAATTCCACATTTCTGAGGATCTCTAAGTCTAGGTTTTACTTTTCTTTACTTTTCTTTAACACAAAAGATGATGCAAGTCCAAAAGGAAGTTTCTCTTTGTTTATTCCCTGGTTTGGGGACATGGGTTCGAGATGAACCCCTTAGTGTCTGTGGGAGCTGGGAACAAACTGCTGAAGAAGACAGAGGAGAGGCCACTGAGGTGGGATTGTTTCCTGTCATCAAAGCAGCCTGCGCAAATTTTAGTTGACCAACAAGTGCTCAATAAACTCTTGCTGACATGAAAGAAAGCCTTCATTAGATTTTTACAGGATGTATCAAGTATTCCTTATCTGTAACATTTGAGATCAGAAGGGCATTTTATTCCAGAATTGGGAATAATTACATGTATATGTATCTTGGGATGGGACTCAAATAGAGACGTGAAATTCTTTCTCTGTCCTATGCTCCTTGTACCCCACCTAAAGGCAATTTTATACATACTGTCGTTAGTGTGTCTGTGTGTTGACTGTGGCCTGGTGCGTAATGCAGGTGATAGGACTTCCCCCTGTGGGAAACAACAAAGGAGGGTGTTGTGATTTGTATCTAGTTGTCCCCCCAAAGCCTCATGTAAATCATAGGGCTGTCAAGCAGGCAGCTCAAGGGGTGGGGCCAAAGGACCAGGACAGGGCTTGAGGGGGCGTGGCCAAGAGAGGCACAAACCGTTAAACTGACAGGCGGGCGCTGTCAGAGGCCCCACTGCCACAATCATCCTGGACACACTGTGGTGTAGAGTCTAAGTTTTGCTATGTAATTCAGGCTGCTTTAAATTATGAAACCACCAGTAACTGTGAGCTAAATAAACCTTCCCTTCCCTAAGCTTGTGTGTCTGGTATTTGTCCCAGCAATGAGAGAAAAGTAACTAAGACAGGGGGACTCACCAAGTTTGAGACCTGGGGGCACTCTGCAGTTCAGCGTTTCAGTTTTGATTGCTCAATTTGTAGTCAGTAATAACCCTATTTGGACGCTGAGAATGTCTGCGATGGCGTTTTTGGCTTTGCCAGGCCAGGACTGTGGGCCCTGTCGGCGCCTAATTTGTTATGGATTCAATAAAATGAAAGAGATGGGATAATGATTCAGGCGAGTCCAGGCAGCGTTGTAAGAAAAAGATTGTCAAATAGGCAATCCTGCCTGTCTCCCATTTCGGAGTTAAAATGATACAGCCTCAGCGGAGACATAAGCATCAGCCAATAACCACGCAGGCCAGAGCCAACCGCACTGGCTTCGGCACACCCGGCATCACCTGCTC
The DNA here is from genome assembly GCA_004027915.1 of Capromys pilorides. Taxonomy (NCBI): domain Eukaryota; kingdom Metazoa; phylum Chordata; class Mammalia; order Rodentia; family Capromyidae; genus Capromys; species Capromys pilorides. The sequence continues at coordinate 4,821 of PVKN010043080.1, read as the reverse complement.
TAGCAGCCTGCATCATTGCTAATAATTCACAGCATAGTGGACTTCCATGGGCTGGCTTCCTGTCTCCAGTTTCGGACTCTCCACCTATATTGGATCGTGGCCATCTTCCTTGGGCTCTGCTGGGAGTCTCGGCCCCGTGGCCAGGCCCTGGTGCTTCTGGTCACCTCTTCGCTGTCAACCAGCTCTGTGCAGCAGGAGGATTTCCTCATATTTCTTGACACCGTGCTTTTCCTGAGCATTGCTCAGGTTGTCCACAGTGGTCACCCTGTCCCCCAAGGCGGCAGAGTGACCTGCAGATGCTGCTGCGTTTATTCCTGTCTGTCCCAGCATGTACTGAGATAAATGTCAGATAAAATCACTGGCTGGAATTTTTGTATTGTTTCTCAACGTATTCTGAGCTGAAAACACCCTGCTACCATTTCTCCTGCACAAACACACCAGGGCCAATGATAACATTCCACGTGCCAATGAGTTTTTATGACTGTGCTTTCATTCTTTTCTAATGAAAATGATATTCAGGAAAATAATTTAGCAAATCCCTGCTCAGAAAATGTAACTAAAACCTCAGATTCAAAGAGATAAATCTGAGCTTAGGGAACCATGGGTAGCTGAGACAGCTTCTCAGTCATTCACTTGCGAGCAACCATTTCAAAGGCATCCAGGCTATGTGATGCTACCTTAGGCAGAAGTAGTTGCTCTGGCCACCGATCATGGGTGACAGGATTCCAGATAGCTTAAGGAAGTCATTCAAATGAGTGACTAGGCAATCTAAAGAAATAAGCAAGCTCTTGATTAGAGAAATTTTTGTCCCACTCCCCCGAGTTTATAACTTTCTAGAACAGCTGTCTACATATACTCCGGCAATAAAAAGAGATTCTTATTATTTTAGAAGGTGGCAGGTGCTAGATGTGCATGTGCTCAGCAAGGGAGAGTAGGGGACAAATAAAAAAAAATAGTATTTAAAATACTACACAGGATCTGTATTTGTTCTTTTCTGGTTCACACCATTCTGTCCCAGAAAATGGAGGCATAATAGCTATTTTGAGGTCCAAACATCTGGGGCAACAAAGCCATAAATATTTTATCACAGGTGACTTTAGGGTTTATTCTAGCTTCTACCTGTCCTTACGTGCTAGGAATCTGAGGACAGGTAGAATTGGTGAACACAGCAGCATCAGAATTAGAACTCAGATCTCAGGAGACTTAGATTCCCTGCTCACCATGTCCTTCTGCTGGAAGCAATTAAACCTTTATGCAGGTGAACATTCTGATCCCTCTCTCACAGGGATAAAGAAAGGGCTCTTTCACAACACTGCACTTCATGTTGCACTGCCAAAAGGGAAGGGCTCAGTGGATGAAACTTTCAGGACCCGCTGTCTTATGGGAAAAATGACCCAGACATGAGAGGATTGGAAAGGGTAGAAGGGCCTGCCAGCCGGCTCAGAGGACTAAAACGCCTCCTTAGACAGAGTGCAGTGGCCGGGGTTTTGATCCCCTGTGTGCTTTGTGGCCCCATCCTTGGGGCGCGCTGAGGCAGCGATTGAGACTGAGCATGGTGGTGCGCACCTGTAATCCCAGCCTTGGGAGGCTGAACACAGGAGAATCACTGCGAGCACTGTCTATGTAATGAGATCCTACAGACCCTGTCCTGAATACATTATAAATAAATAAATAAATAAATAAATAAATAAATAAATAAATGTAAGAAGACGTGGCCACAGACAGAATGTAAGTGATGTTTAAAGGTGAACATTTTTTCAATGCAATAAGCAAATGCTTAAACAGAGCTCCAACAATTCCAGCGAGCAGTGTGCAGAATACCACCCACCACAGTCAAGAGTCCCTTGAAACAGTGGCTTCTCCAGATGTAATTAACCAAGCAAGAGCCCTTCACTTGCCAGGTAGGACAGCTACATCTGTCCCTAGTACAAGCAAGATTCACCGCTTCTCAGGATATTCTGAACACAGGCCTCTGCTTCTCCAAGCCAGGCCGGATGCTGTGTCTATCCATCGTGGTGGCAGCTTTGCTTTTCAAACCATTGAAAGCTTATTAAAAGCTTCCTCGCTAACTACTCCTTTCAATTAGCAGTTCCCTTAAAATCCGATCATTTCTTAAAGGCCAACAGCCTTCTTCTATTCCCCTCAGAACCATTCTGCATGCAATGTACATTGGATTTGAATCTGCAAAATCCATTAGATGGAGCGAGTATAGGAATTCTCTTATGCTTCTGTTCTTTTAATTCAGTCCAAATCACTAGGCCTCTGCGTTAGATAGAACAACACTTGGGCGCGCAGTGGGGGAGCAAGCTGAAGGGAGGACTGGGTGTCCTACTGTGCCAGCTGCTGTAGAAGGGTAAGGAATGAGGTGTTTAGAAGGGCTGGGTGAAGCCCAGGGCCTCAGAACACACTCAGTCCTATGGACAAGTTTTCTAAGTCAAGCTCAACGCAGCTTCACTATGAATCGCAACGCAGCTTTGGAGGCTGTGCAGCAACCACAAATTTTCTTTAGAGCAAGTCTCTTTCACATATTTCTGTACTCTGCATGCACTGACTCCGAGGAAAGCTGTCTATCTAGATAAGTACTGACTGGAGTCCTAAGCCACAGTGTGTGCTGCGCCGCCCCATAAGCCATAGCAAGAGAGGACTCAGGTCAAACGAGCAAGGCACAATCCCCTGGGTGACCACACTTCATAGGCTGAGAATGGTCACCAGACGCAGGACAGGCAGGGGACCTCTATCAGCGAGTTGTGAAGATAAGATAGAGCGGATGTTAATGTGCTTTGGAAACTGAAACATGGGCAGGACTTGGTACCGTTATTCTAGAAGGGCTTGCAGTGAGTGGGCCCCTCTGAAACTAGCCAGGCTGATTAGACGCCACCTTTTTGAACATAATTCACATTTGCATGGCTTCATCCCAAGCCAGTTGACTGCTTGGCTTCTGAGATCCATAAGTCAAGATCTAAGACACAAGGATGCAGGGCCCTTGTGAGGCTCATCTTTCTTTCCACTTTGAGTTCAGGCTACATTACGCAATGAAAGTCCATGCGAGTTTGATGGTTCCCAGGTAGACACTGCCAGGTTCCTATGCTACGTTTTTTCTTGGTGAAGAGCTTGAAGGAAGGGACAGTGCATCAAGGATGTCAGTGCTTCTTAAAAGGAGCCAGGCGCACGGACTGCTGGCTCAGCATGTCTTGGGCGCTCTGTGTGGAGAGTGCAGAGCACAAGATGTGGGTTCATGGGATAAAAAGGAAGAACGCAGCCCAAAAAGCTCGTTAGCAGCAGCACCTTGGCCAGCAGGTTTCCTTCAGACGGCAGGCTAGGTGTCACAGTGAAACCGCTTCATCTGCCACACTGACCAAAAGATTCTTCTCCCTGACACCCACACAGCCGGACAGAAGGTGCAACTGCTTGTGGCACTTGGGAACATTTCCCTGGAGCCACAGAACGGTGCACGCCTGGCATCTCGAGCCTAGCTCACCAGTCTCTAGGCCACGGAGCCTGGCATAGAGCTGGGTACACCACAGCCAGTCCATGAAGGAGCGCTGAAGCTAACAGAATCAGTAGCTGTCATTTAAAATAGATCTCCCTGACCCATTAGGGATGAGTTGGACATGATGCTCTTACCTGGAATACGCATGAAATGCATGCACAGTATTAAAGATGGGTGAGATAGAAAGGGATGCCAGGAAATCACTTGGTCCTGGAGTGGCAAATACACATTGTTTTTGCCTCCTCTCATCTCAACCTGCACTCGATGTGGTGGTCCAGGGGTCAATGCAGGGGTTCCAGCAAGGTAGTCCTTCTATGTGAATCTCTACCCACATGTCTGGGGATGCATGGAATGGCATCTTATTTCCTCTCAGTGAGCTGGTGCTATGGAAGTCATCGCTTCCCTCATTGATCTGTTTTACTTATTTGTTTGTGGATGGAAAATCTGAGATTCAGAGCATGAAGTGAAGGAGAAGAGATGACTGCAAGACTGGGCAGACTGCAACCCCCTCCCCCTGCCCCCAGTTACCAGCATGTTGTGGCTTGGGCCTACACTGGCCCCCTCAGTGGTCCTGTGTTCCCAAGTAGGGAGGGTGGCTGGAGGGTTGTGATGTCATCAATGGATAAATCTACGGAAGGACTCATGGGCATTGCTGTGAGGCGCCAGAAACAGGACGTGGGCTTGCTAGGGGGAACGGATCTCAGGGCCAGGCCTTGGAGACCAGGTCTTGCTCCCAGCCCCCTTCCTCCCTGTCATTTCCCTGTCTGCTTCCTGTCCTGTGAGCAGCTCTCTCCATTACACCTGCTCTGTGAGGACTCGGCCTCCCCAGCAGGCCAGAAGGTTGACAGACCCTGCTCTGCAGCCTCCTAAGCTGATCTGAGATGAACTTCCCTTGTTCACTTCTCTCAGGGATTTTCTCACAGCAACAGAGTAGTAACAATCAGGAACTTCTTTGTTCCTGCTATTGCTTTGGGCGAAAATAAGAATCAGACAACAATAAAAGCCATATATATATATAATATATATATATATATATATATATATATATATATATATATATTCATATTTTCCTTTGTAATCATGAGTGAAAAAGTAAACAATGAAAATCAAATACATATACTCTTAATTGTTTTTCTTCATAATCATGAAGAGCAATTATGGCAAATAGACTTAAACGTCTTAATAGAAAAAATGGAATATAAATTTGTTTATTTTTAACCATGCCTTAATGTTATTTCCTAAATGCTGTTCTGGCTATAGACTGGCTATCATATAAAATTAGCTTTCTTTGAAATATTAAAATAGAAGGATTGGGCTATCTGTGGTTTTTT